>WBZZ01003531.1:130000-132500 GCA_019918135.1 Paulinella micropora
TTTCACAAAGTGCGGTGAGAAATCCGTTGCAAATTACAATCGGAATCTTTCTCGCAAATTACGGTAAGAAAATCCTCACAAAGCATAGCCCGCAAACTACGGTCGGAAACTTTTGCAAAGCAGTTTGAGAAAATTCATACCAAATTACGGTCACAAAGTAGGGCGCGTTTCGTGTGAGTGCACCTGATGTGTAGAACTTCTGAATGCACCTCGTGGTATATATGTTTCTGTAGGCTTGCCCGCTAACGTGGTCCCCATGGCACAGGTAGTAATACACTGATGAGCAATAGCTGCAGTAGAAACAAAAATGATCCAAATTGCGGTAGGCTCGATATACTGCAAGTATCAACTCCCAAATCCTCCTGCTCGCTGCAAACCTTGACTTAGTGATGCCGGGTGCCGATTTGCGGGTGTAAGGGGGGGGGGAGGGGGACACCTTTTTTTTTGGGGGGGGGGGGGGACACTTTTTTTCCATTTCCTTCCACCCACCTCGCCCCCCCCCCCCCCCCCCAAACCCATTCATCCCAAAACACTGTTCAGAGGTGATAAATAATGCCAAGGAGCCAGGACACAAGTGTTGAGACCCTGAGCTGGGAGAGAAGGAAGCGCTTGAACGCTATGGTCGCGAAGGGCGAAGACGACACTGTGTGTGTGTGTGTGTGTGTTGTGCAGAGCGCGGGCAACGCGGGCGGCTGCCACCCCTGTGTGTGTGTTATGCAGAGCGCGGGCAACGCGGGCAGCAACGCGGGCAGCTGCCACCCCTGCCACAACAAGCCCTCCGACAGCCGGTAACATACACAGTTAGCATAGGAATGCATGAGAAGTTCCTTGACCTTAACCACAATGAGCAATGACTTCAAACGCTTCGTTCTCAGCCGGCTCTGATCTTTGCGGCTTGTGTAGTGGCTCATTTGAAAGCTCTGATCAAGAGCTTTTCTAATGAGCCATAACACAGGTTGTAGATGCAAACATTGACTGAGATCGAGGCGCTTTAAGTCGTCGTTCGTTGTGCTTAAGAAATAGGAACTTCTCATATGTAGCAATTACTACCACTGCCGTAACAAACCCTCCGAACTTAAGTTCCGTGCTTTCATAGATAGTATATGATGTATGCATGTATGTATGTATTTATGTATGTATGTATGTAATGTATGTATGTAATGTATGTTTGTAATGTATGTATATGTATGTATGTATGTATGTATGTATGGATGGATGGATGGATGTATGGATGTATTGTATGGTATGTATGTATGTATGCAATGTAATGTAATATAATGTAATGTAATGTAATGCAATCTAATGTAATGTAATCTATGTATGTATGTATGTATGTATGTATGTATGTTATGTTATGTTATGTTATGCTATTTCATGTTATGTTATGTTATGCTATGTCATGTTCTGTTATGTTATGTCACGTTATGTTCTGTTATGTTATGTTTACTTATGTTATGTTATGTTGTGTTGTGTTGTGTTGTGTTGTGTTATGTTATGTCATGTTATGTAATGTAATGTATGTATGTATGTATGTTATGTATGTATGTATGTATGTATGTATGTATTTATGTATGTATGTATGTTATGTATGTATGTATTTATATGTTCAGGGGCGTACGACAGTGCGATGCGAGGAGTAAAAATAATCGCAGGTGTCCATCTATCTACCTACCTGCATATCCTTATATCTATCTATGTCGGGTTGTTTGTATTCCTATCTATCTCGCGATGGCAAGCGCGTTCAAATGCCTGGTGACCATAGCAAGGGCACTTGTTTTGTTCCAATCTCTAAAGAAGTACGCATCAAATGTCGGGACAAGATAGCAAGCAGAAACAAAAAAAAACAGTGAAGAAAGAAAAAAGCAAAAAAACAAAAAAGGGTAGGAACAAAAAAAAAACAAGAGAAACAAAAGAAACAAACAAACAAGCGAAACAAAAGAAACAAAAACAAAACAAAAAACAAAACAAAAAGACAACAATAGAGGCAGCAACAAACACAAAAAAGCAAAACAAACAAACACAAGGCCAGACAGTGGCAAGGGAGACGATACTGAACTAGAAGGTAAGAGCGGAAAGTGCCAGAAAAGGTAAGACAACTGTTTCAAATGTCTGGACAGCTAGCTGTGCTCCCCTTTAGCTTATATCAAAACAAGTACTGCATCAAATGACCGGACAAAAAACAGCAAGCGCATGCGTTTGCGTCCCCTCAGCTAATATCAAAACAAAACAGCAAGCGCATGCGTTTGCGTCCCCTCAGCTAATATCAAAACAAGTGCCGGCATCAACATGTCTGAGAAAGCGTGCGTGTTGTCCCCGTGTGTGCCATTGCCAAAGATGTGCTGCATAGCATGAGAAGTTCCTTGTCCTTAGACACAATGAGCAATGATTTCAAACTCTTCGTTCTCTGCCGGTTCTGATCTTGAGGGCATGTGTAGTGGCTCGTTTGAAAGCTCTCATCAAGAGCTTTCTAATGAGCCATAACACAGGCTGTAGATGCAAA
>WBZZ01003531.1:135000-165000 GCA_019918135.1 Paulinella micropora
GTGTTGCGTGGTATGTGCAGGGACTCCTCAACGCTGCGCTCGGCCACGGACGAGGTGCCCTTGCCTGCCTGAGAAGTTCCTTGTCCTTAAGTACAACGAACAATGACTTCAAGCGCTTCGATCTCAGTCAATGTTTGCATTTACAGCCTGTGTTATGGCTCATTAGAAAGCTCTTGATGAGAGCTTTCAAATGAGCCACTACACAAGCCGCAAAGATCAGAACCGGCTGAGAACGAAGCTTTTGAAGTCATTGCTCATTGTGGTTAAGGTCAAGGAACTTCTCCTAGAAGACAAAGAAGAAGAAGAGGAAGAAGGACAAGAAGGAGGAGGAGGAGGAGGAGAAGAAGAAGAAGAAGAAGAAGAAGAAGAAGAAGAAGAAGAAGAAGAAGAAGAAGAAGAAGAAAGAAGAAGGAAGGAGGAGAAGGGAGGAGAAGGGAGGGGAAGGGAGGAGAAGGGAGGAGAAGAAAGAAGAAGAAGAAGAAGAAGAAGAAGAAGAAGAAGAAGAAGAAGAAGAAGAAGAAAAAGAAGAAGAAGAAGAAGAGGAGGAGGAGGAGGAGGAGGTGCAAGAAGAAGCAAGAAGCAAGCAAGAAGACGACAAAAAAAGACGACAGAAGAAGAAGACAGAGGAAGACAGGAGAAGGCAGGAGAAGAAGACAGAAGAAGACAGGAGAAGGCAGGAGAAGAAGACAGAAGAAGCAGGGGAAGGAGGCAAGAAGGCCAAGGAGGAAGAAGAAAGAAAGAAGGAAGGAAAGAAAGAAAGAAAGAAAGAAAAGAAAGAAAGAAAAGAAAGAAAGAAAGAAGAAAAGAAGGAATGAAGAGGAGGAGATGGAGGAGCAAGAGGAGCAGGGTTAGTCAGAGCAGTGGGCGGGAGCGGAGAGGCGCGGCGTGTTGGCAGTTGTGTTGTGTTCGGCAGGCCTTGAAGGAGGCGAGCGCGCTGTCTGTGGACGGCAGCGGCCCCGGCCCCGACACGGTGCCACACCTGCCTTGCGTCGCTTGTCCTGCCCATACCATTCCTACTGCAACCTGCCTTGCGTCCCTTGTCCTGCCTCAACTGTCCTGCCCATACCACTCCTACTGTTAACACTAATTCTTGTCGTCGTTGCTGCCACTGTTCTTTTCATAGCATTAGTGTGCGTATCGAAAGTCCTCGTGTGTGTGTGTCTGTGTGTCTGTGTGTGTGTGTGTGTGTGTGTGTATTTATGTATGTGTGTGTCTATCTTTTTCTGTCTGTCTGTGTCCGTCTGTGCCTGTCTGTGCCTATCTGTGTGTTGTGTGTCCATGTGTGTGTTTGTGTTTGTGTTGGTGGTGGATGTGCACGTGCTGCTTGTTGCTGTGCAGTGGCAGCGCGTGTTTGTGTTGGTGGTGGATGTGCACGTGCTGCTTGTTGCTGTGCAGTGGCAGCGCGTGTTTGTGTTGGTGGTGGATGTGCACGTGCTGCTTGTTGCTGTGCAGTGGCAGCGCGTGTTTGTGTTGGTGGTGGATGTGCACGTGCTGCTTGTTGCTGTGCAGTGGCAGCGCGTGCTGCACGGCGGCGAGGCGGGCCGGCCCGACATGCCCACGCAGGTGGCCTGGACGGACAAACTGCTGCCGCACGCGCGCTGGACTCCCATAGACCGGGACGAGCCGCAACAGGTGACGTAGATGGATAGATAGATAGATGGATAGATAGATAGATAGATAGATAGATAGATAGATAGATAGATAGATAGATAGATAGATAGATAGATAGATGGACGGATAGATGGATAGATGGATAGATGGATGGATGGATAGATGGATAGATATATAGATAGATAGATAGATAGATAGATAGATAGATAGATAGATAGATAGATAGACGTGTGCATGTGGGTGGCGATATGTACGCATAGAGAAAGATATAGGTATAGATGTAGGTATAGGTATAGATGTTGGTATAGATAAAGAAATCAGTATATATAGATATAGATATAGGTAGAGATATCGTATTGATATAGTTTAAGTATAGGTATATACAGATATAGATACAGATATAGACATAGATGTATGTATGTATGTATGTATGTATGTATGTATGTATTTATATATGTATGTATACATGTATGTATATATGTATGTATGCATGCATGTATGTATGTATGTATGTATGTATGTGTATGCATGTATGTATGTGTATGTATGTGTATGCATGTATGTATGTGTATGTATGTGTATGTATGTATGTATGTATGTGTATGTACGTATGTATGTCTGTGTGTACGTATGTATATATGCATGTATATATGTGTCTGTATGTGTGTGTATGTATGTATGTATGTATGTGTGTGTGTGTGTGTGTTGCGTGTTTGCGTTGGCAGGTGGTGGAGGTGATGGCGGGTGGAGGTGGGGGACGCAAGCGCATCGCCCTGGTTGTGTGTTGTGTGTTGTGTGTTGCGTTGGCAGGTGGTGGAGGTGATGGCTGGTGGAGGTGGGGGACGCAAGCGCATCGCCCTGGCACCCGTGGCCACGTCAACTCGCCCACTCCACACACACACACACACACACACACTCATACATATGCAGGCACACACCCGGAAAGACTAGAAGACAAAGGAGGAGAGGGAGATCGATAAATCACAATACAACTAGACAGTTGCCGACACGAGCACAACCCGCGTACATTTGAGCCACCTCAGCACTACCACTCCGGATCTTGCATTGTTCAGGGACCACGTTCTCAGCCAAGCCTTGCTGTCGTTTCTCGACCACATAAAAGCATTCACTGCCAATTACCTAGGTAATTACCCTCGTTGTGGTTAGCTTCCCGGGGAAATTCCGAAATTCAGGGAATTTCCCCGCAAACCAACCACAGCAAGGGTAATTACCTAGGTAATTGGCGGTGAATGCTTTTATGTGGACTAGCGGCTCTTTGGAAAGCTCTCTTGATGCCCTTTCTAACTAGCCCCAGTCCAGGGTTCAGGATGCACGATTTGGTTGTGAACGAAGCCCCAGGAGATGCAGAAAATGCACGGTGGCAGTCCTGACAGACTGGGTGACTGTCCGAGGTGTGACTGCTCATGTGCCGGTGCTGCCTGCTTCAGGTCAGCCAAGAAAGCGCGACCCAGCGACAGCGACGACGGTCAAGATATTATTGTTATTATTATTATGATTATGATTATTATTATTATTATTATTATTATTATTATTATTATTTTTATTATTATTATTATTATTATTATTATCATTATTATTATTATTATTTATGGACACCGTGATAGCCCAGTGGTCAAGTTCTATCATCTGGGCCCTGTCGCCAGTTCGATTCCCGTCGGTGCCACCAGTATTTTCATTGAACATACCGGTCCGTCTGGAAGTGTTGGAACTGCCCTTGCGGGGGTGTCATTAGAGCCTATCGTCAATTCTTCGTACTCCCCTCACGGGTGAGACGATGGAGGCGCATGTGCAGATTTGCATCAGCCATTGACAGAGAAGCACTATTATTATTATTATTATTATTATTCAGCCCAATGGCCTCAAGGCGTTAAACTGTGACGCCAACTCATAACCCTTTGGTGGTAGATGCTGGGGAGGAGGGTCGTTGCGCGCGTAAAAGATCTTAAACTCCGCATATGCTGGTTGATAGCCCAGGACCCAGCAGACACCAGATTGTTATGGGTGGGGTTTCGAGGCAGCTCTAGCAACCGCGCTTGGTGTATGCACTTGCACATTCGGTGACGTCTTGCAAGAGGTTGCTGGGACTGCGGAATAACCTCGGCTTAGTGCAGTCTTGCCCTCAGGAGCTCCATCGGTGGCCCCGATCATCAGGCGAGAGACTGACACGGGGGGGTGGAGGACCTCGAACAAGGGTATTGGAGGCTTATGTCCGTTGAGGATATGCCATTAGCTGCATCAGTACGCCTCAGATATGGTATTATTATTATTATTATTATTATTATTATTATTATTATTATTATTATTATTATTATTAGGGAGTACATAGGCCATTGGTCCTTTTCAATGGGCTGATTGGTATAAAGCTCCTAGAGTAATGTTCTATGCCGTCACTTCCTTTATTCCACCGATTGGTGTGGAGACTTTCCTTATGGAATGGAGGACTGGATGCACATGGCCTTTTGGCTCAGCAATTGGCAGGAGATACATTATTATTATTATTATTATTATTATTATTATTATTATTATTATTAGATGGAGGCGCATGTGCAGATTTGCATCAGCCATTGACAGAGAAGCACTATTATTATTATTATTATTATTATTATTATTATTATTATTATTATTATTATTATTATTATTATTATTATTATTATTGGACACCGTGATAGCCCAGTGGTCAAGTTCTACCATCTGGGCCCTGTCGCCAGTTCGATTCCCGTCGGTGCCACCAGTATTTTCATTGAACATACCGGTCCGTCTGGACAAGTATTTTCATTGAACATACCGGTCCGTCTGGAAGTGTTGGAACTGCCCTTGCGGGGGTGTCATTAGAGCCTATCGTCAATTCTTCGTACTCCCCTCACGGGTGAGACGATGGAGGCGCATGTGCAGAAATGCATCAGCCATTGACAGAGAAGCACTATTATTATTATTATTATTATTATTATTATTATTAGGGAGTACATAGGCCATCGGTCCCTTTCCATGGGCTGATTGGTATAAAGCTCCTAGAGTAATGTTCTATACCGTCACTTCCTTTATTCCACCGATTGGTGTGGAGACTTTCCTTATGGAATGGAGGACTGGATGCACATGGCCTTTTGGCTCAGCAATTGGCAGGAGATACATTATTATTATTATTATTATTATTATTATTATTATTATTATTATTATTATTATTATTATTATTATTATTATATGGTCACCGTGATAGCCCAGTGGTCAAGTTCTACCATCTGGGCCCTGTCGCCAGTTCGATTCCCGTCGGTGCCACCAGTATTTTCATTGAACATACCGATCCGTCTGGACCAGTATTTTCATTGAACATACCGGCCCGTCTGGAAGTGTTGGAACTGCCCTTGCGGGGGTGTCATTAGAGCTTATCGTCAATTCTTCGTACTCCCCTCACGGGTGAGACGATGGAGGCGCATGTGCAGAAATGCATCAGCCATTGACAGAGAAGCACTATTATTATTATTATTATTATTATTTAGGACACCGTGATAGCCCAGTGGTCAAGTTCTACCATCTGGGCCCTGTCGCCAGTTCGATTCCCGTCGGTGCCACCAGTATTTTCATTGAACATACCGGCCCGTCTGGAAGTGTTGGAACTGCCCTTGCGGGGGTGTCATTAGAGCCTATCGTCAATTCTTCGTACTCCCCTCACGGGTGAGACGATAGAGGCGCATGTGCAGATTTGCATCAGCCATTGACAGAGAAGCACTATTATTATTATTATTATTATTATTATTATTATTATTATTATTATTATTATTATTCGGGGAGTACATAGGCCATCGGTCCCTTTCCATGGGCTGATTGGTATAAAGCTCCTAGAGTAATGTTCTATGCCGTCACTTCCTTTATTCCACCGATTGGTGTGGAGACTTTCCTTATGGAATGGAGGACTGGATGCACATGGCCTTTTGGCTCAGCAATTGGCAGGAGATACACTATTATTATTATTATTATTATTATTATTATTATTATTATTATTATTATTATTGGACACCGTGATAGCCCAGTGGTCAAGTTCTACCATCTGGGCCCTGTCGCCAGTTCGATTCCCGTCGGTGCCACCAGTATTTTCATTGAACATACCGATCCGTCTGGACCAGTATTTTCATTGAACATACCGGCCCGTCTGGAAGTGTTGGAACTGCCCTTGCGGGGGTGTCATTAGAGCCTATCGTCAATTCTTCGTACTCCCCTCACGGGTGAGACGATGGAGGCGCATGTGCAGAAATGCATCAGCCATTGACAGAGAAGCACTATTATTATTATTATTATTATTATTATCCCTGAAAGGTGTTGGGAGTAGGGGGTGGGGGGGTTTGGGGGAAGGGGAGGGGGATAATGGAAATTGTGTACCCCCCCCACTCAACCCCCGCATTTTCGCACCACTGTCGGAATAAATCATGGTTTGTGGGAACCAGGATGAGTTGGGAGCTCATATTTCCAGGGTGACTAGCCCCAGACTCGATGTTGATGCTGATACAATTTTTTTGGAATTCACACCAATAAATGCGTTAGGGGAGTGTCCTGAATGCCAAAATTTCTTGTTTTTTTTCGCACCCTGTCGGAATAAATCATGGTTTGTGTGAGCCAGGAGGAGTTGGGAGCTCATATTTGCAGGGTGGCTAGCCCCAGACTCGATCTTGATGCTGATATAATTTCTTTGGAATTGACGCAAATATTTGCGTTAGGGGAGTGTCCTGTATGCGAAATGCCTTGTTTTTGAGCCTATTTTCTGCACCCTCGTCGGAATAAATCATGGTTTGTGTGAACCAGGAGGAGTTGGGAGCTCATGTTGACAGGGTTGCTAGCCCCAGACTCGATCTTGATACTGATGTAGTTTCTTTGGAATTCACGCAAATATTTGCGTTAGGGAGTGTCCTAATGCCAAATTCCTTGTTTTTCTGGGAGTACTTGCCGGTACCACCGGCACTTGAACGTACCCTGTCGACGGGGAAGGGGGGGTCGGGGGGCCCTCCCCCCGGAAACCCAAGCCTGCGCAAACACCCGAGGGATTAGCGGCTCATATTTGGTGTATCTGACACTTCTTGATGAGCTTTCTTCGAAAATATAACAGCTGTGGTGCCAGGTGGCGTAACAACCAGAGCAATCATGTTTTGCGCAACCAGGCGCCGTTCGCGCACACCAGAGGGAGTTTGAGGCTGATGTTTGGTGTACCCGACACCTCTCGATGAGCTCTCTCCGGAAATCCAAAAAATTTGGTGAAGGGTGGCACAATACAAAAACAGAGATTTTAGGTTTTTGTGGCACCAGAGCTTACACTTGCGTTCTGCTGGTACCTCCGGCAATTGATCGTACCCTGTCGACGGGGAAGGGGGGGTCTGGGGGGTCCTGCCCCCGGGAACCCCAGCCCTGTAATTGTACGTACCCGAAGCGAATTCGCCGGCACCAAAATGAATGGCTGAGATTGCTCCAAGGCTGTAAAAGTTGTGCATGTGAGAATGAGAGGAAAAGCGACCTTGGGAAGAGGGGGGGGGGGGGGGGGGGGGGGGGGGTGCGCGAAGCGCACCGCAAACTATCCTTTCAGGTGTTGGCGCAGCCCCTTGTTCTTCTTATTATTATTATTATTATTATTATTATTATTATTATTATTATTATTATTATTACTATTACTACTACTACTACTACTACTACTACTACTACTACTACTACTAATACTTCTACTGCTACTACTACTACTACTACTACTACTACTACTACTACTACTACTACTAACTACTACTACTACTACTACTACTACTACTACTACTACTACTACTACTGCTACTACTACTGCTACTACTACTACTACTACTACTACTACTACTACTACTACTACTACTACTACTACCTGCTGGTTTATGTTACTTAACGAACTTAGCGGTTCGTCTGGTGGTGACAGAGTGGGACGCTTCTCAAGCTGCGGACCAGGGCATCGAGGTCCCCGTCCCGGTATACCTGCCTGTACATCCGCCGCCTTCACTGTTCGCCCGCCTGCACCCGCCGGACTGCCTGCCCACGCACCCGCCCGCCCGCCTGCCTGCATTTACTTATTCTTGCTGGTCCTTCTTGGTTTGCTTTGTTACGCTTCTTTTCCTTCTTCTTCATCTTGTTGCTAGTATCCCCCTTCTGCCTCCATCCTTTCTCCATCCCCCCCCCCCCCCCCCCCCTATCTATCTATCTATCTATCTATCTACCTACCCCTGGAGACGGTCTCTGCCACTGGCAACTCAGCCTAGGGTTCAGATCTAACTATCTCCTACAGTGACGATCTTGTGTCCGCCGTTAATCGCGCGCAGCGCAAGGGCTAAACAGGCAACCAACTCCTGACCATGGCTGATGAAGTCGGGGCGTGATGCAAAGGGTTGATGAAGTCGGGGTTGTAGAAAGGTAACTCACAACGAGCGTGAACTCCTGAAACTTCGACTTGCTCATGGCATCATCTCCTTAGGGCACGCGCTCCTGGGGAGTGTTCTAGTGTTGTCCCGTATAGTTCAAAAGGGCTCGGCTACCTTTCGGCTTGAACTGGGCACAGACACCAACCACAGCGAGACAGGTTGGTGTGCAGCTTGGCCGGTGCTGAAAGTTCTTGTCCGGGGGTAGTATAGGAGGCCATGGCTTTTCAAGCTAAGCCACGCCCATAGATTAAACATATCTATCTACCTACCTACCTACCTATCTACCTACCTATCTATCTATCTATCTATCTATCTATCTATCTATCTATTTATCTATCTATCTCCTCTCTCTTTCTCTCTAATACATCTTAGTTGCTGCTACTTCGAATTTCTAATTGCCTGCCTGCTGTGAGTTCGTGCTCTTATTTCTCGTTTCCTTCTCGCTGTTGTTTCTGAAATTTCCTTCCTCTCGCTGTGTACTTGAATTCATGCCCTGTGCTTCTCCTTTCCTGGCGCTGGTTGTTCTTTTTTTCCCTCTTCGTCTGTTTGATTCATTCTCTTGTTTGTTTTCCCTCTCACTGTCGTTCCTATTTCTCTCTCTCTCTCTCTCTCTCTCTCTTTTTTTTTTTTTTTTTTTTTTTTTTTTTAATTAATTAATGCTGCATACTTCTCCCTTATTTCTCCGTGGTGTTCTTTCTTTTCGTTTCTCGTCTGTTTGTTTGAATTCATGCTGTTTGTTTGAATTCATGCTCTGTGCTTCTCCTTCTTCGCTCTTCGTGTTTTTTCTTTTATTTCCTCGGTGTGTGCACTCGCTTGTGTGCACTCGCTCTGTGGCTTTCTCCGTTTCCCCTTCATGTCCCTTCATTTCTTTTCTCTTTGTCTGCCTTTTGTATCCATGCTCTGTGCTTTCGCTCTTTCCTTTATTTCTCTTCCTGCATTGCCATGTTGTTCTTTCCTTTCCTTCTCTTTGTCTGCCTGTTCTATATGCATGCCTCCCTTCCCTCTCTATTTTTCTCATTCCCGCTCGTTTATGCAAAAGCTTGTTCGTACCTACCATAAACAATTTTTCTCCAGCGCTTCCTTTGTAAGTCGATCCTTGAGCCCAATACCTACAGCATGGCTCGTAAGAACGCTACTCGTTGCGGGCCTTTTCAATGAGCTGCTTCGCAAGCAACAAATGACCAGATTAGGCTGAGAACGAAGCACTTGAAGAGCTTGTTCATTGCATTTTTTCAGAACTCAGATATTGTCCTGTGGTGTTGGTGCATGTTGGCCGCTCCGTCTGCTGCTGATGTGTGCTCCAGCCGTCAGCAGCTGCAGTAACCCTAGCCGCGCCTTCCTCCTCGTCCCGCGCAACGTCCCTGGCTCCCGCCACGGCACCACTCCCCTTGTGGCAGCGCGCGGCGGCCAGAGCGGATGCTGAAGCAGCAGTAGCAGGAACTGGAGAGGCCGCTGAGAGTGGCGGTGCGGAGTCCCTTGCTCTTTCTGCCCTGTCGGTCGCTTCAGTGGACCCGCACACCAACGCGTCCTTCCCCAACGCTGCCGCTACTACCCCCACCTCTGCCACCACCAACAGCCACTCCACACCACAGGCTTCCACCAACAGCTCTCCCACCACCCCTTCAACCCAGTTCGCCGTGCCAGCGGTGGCGCTCAAGACCGCTAGCAGCCTAGTTCCACCGCTAGCCAAGCGCCCCGCTGCATTTGCGCCCGTTAGCCCCGCCAAGCAACCGCACCCTCCCGACACAGAAGACACTTCTTCTTCTTCTTCTTCTTCTTCTTCTTCTTCTTCTTCTTCTTCTTCCTCCTCCTCCTCGTCCTCCTCCTCCTCTTCTTCTTCTTCTTCTTCTTCTTCTGCTTCTTCTTCTGCTTCTTCTTCTTCTTCTTCTTCTTCTTCTTCCTCTTCTTCCTCTTCTTCCTCGTCCTCCTGTTCCTCCTCTTCGTCCTCCCGTTCCTCCTGTTCCTCCTCCTCCTCCTCTTCTTCTTCTTCTTCTTCTTCTTCTTCTTCCGCCTCTTCTTCTGCCTCTTCTTCCTACTCCTCTTCCTTTTTTTCTTCAAGTTCATCATCATCATCATCATCATCATCATTATCATTATCTTCTTCTTCTTCTTCTTCTTCTTCTTCTTCTTCTTCTTCTTCTTCTTCGTAGTTATACGTAGGGATTCGTATCTTTGAGGCAAATTCTAGGTTTGATAATAATAATAATAATAATAATAATAATAATACTATATCTGAGGCGTACTGATGCAGCTAATGGCATATCCTCAACGGACATAAGCCTCCAATACCCTTGTTCGAGGTCCTCCACCCCCCCGTGTCAGTCTCTCGCCTGATGATCGGGGCCACCGATGGAGCTCCTGAGGGCAAGACTGCACTAAGCCGAGGTTATTCCGCAGTCCCAGCAACCTCTTGCAAGACGTCACCGAATGTGCAAGTGCATACACCAAGCGCGGTTGCTAGAGCTGCCTCGAAACCCCACCCATAACAATCTGGTGTCTGCTGGGTCCTGGGCTATCAACCAGCATATGCGGAGTTTAAGATCTTTTACGCGCGCAACGACCCTCCTCCCCAGCATCTACCACCAAAGGGTTATGAGTTGGCGTCACAGTTTAACGCCTTGAGGCCATTGGGCTGGAACTCTGTTTAGCAAGTGTGACTAGGTTTTTTCATCGGGATTTCCCTCAAACATGTCACAGTCAACACTCCAAGGCAGATTTACTATATCTGAGGCGTACTGATGCAGCTAGTGGCATATCCTCAACGGACATAAGCCTCCAATACCCTTGTTTGAGGTCCTCCACCCCCCCGTGTCAGTCTCTCGCCTGATGATCGGGGCCACCGATGGAGCTCCTGAGGGCAAGACTGCACTAAGCCGAGGTTATTCCGCAGTCCCAGCAACCTCTTGCAAGACGTCACCGAATGTGCAAGTGCATACACCAAGCGCGGTTGCTAGAGCTGCCTCGAAACCCCACCCATAACAATCTGGTGTCTGCTGGGAATAATAATAATAATAATAACAATAATAATAATAATAATATAATGATAAAAATGAAATAGTAGTAATGATAATAATAATGATAATAGTGCTTCTCTGTCAATGGCTGATGCATTTCTGCACATGCGCCTCCATCGTCTCACCCGTGAGGGGAGTACGAAGAATTGACGATAAGCTCTAATGACACCCCCGCAAGGGCAGTTCCAACACTTCCAGACGGGCCGGTATGTTCAATGAAAATACTGGTCCAGAAATAGACCGGTATGTTCAATGAAAATACTGGTGGCACCGACGGGAATCGAACTGGCGACAGGGCCAATAATGATAATAATAATAATAATAATAATAGTAGTAGTAGTAGTAGTAGTAGTAGTAGTAGTAGTAGTGGTAGTAATAGTAATAATAATAATAGTAATAGTAATAATAATAATAATAATAATAATAATAATAATAATAATAATAATAATAATAATAATAATAATAATAAATGCTTCTGCTTCTTTCGTTTAATGCTGATGGTTGTGGATCTTAGTGGAAAACCAGGTCCTCCACTCCAAGTTCAACGCAACTATAGCTTACTGTCAAATGGTAGAAGTAGGGTCCTACATGCATAGTGTCACCATAGATTCCGATCACAAACTGATCGTATGCGTGCGGTAAAGATTTCAAGCAAGCATTCTGCCTGCACCTTCGTGCGCGCACAGAAGCATCACTTGCCTTTTGCTCATAATGTTTGGTTAAACGATAAGTTGTACGTTAATATGTCAAGCATTATCATTTTACGTATCCGTTAGTAATAGTCACGGTTACTATCAGTACTGGTATTATTAGTTCAGTATTATTAATAATGCAGTCCTTTTTAGTCTTAATACTTGTTCTGGTACTGGTGGCACCAACTTTTTACAATTATCTTTTTCCTCATATCAGTACTATGCCGGGCTCACTGTGCCCCGGTGTGAGTTTGTATACAACTCTTCAAGTACGCAGATACAACGAACTCTTATTAAGAACACTACTATGGCTGCATTGAGTCCTGACTCTCTGTGAAAGCAGGTGAAATACCAGTAAATAGAGAGGTCACTTCAAGTCGTTTATTTACGTAATTTCGAACTCTTTGCAGGCTTGGCCCCCGATGCAACTTACGATCACTGAGTGAAACGTAGATTGCAAGTAAATAGAGAGGTCACTTCAAGTCGTTTATTTACGTAATTTCGAACTCTTTGCAGGCTTGGCACCCGATGCAACTTACGATCAACGTGAAACGTAGATTGCGGTCGGAGGTCTCCAGTTCTCAAACGGATACGGTTTCTTTTTGTTTCTAGCTAGTGCCTTCAAGTTAACTTAACAGTCATAAACAGGTAGTGTCGGGTTGGTAAACTTGAAACTTGACCAAAGTGCTTTGGTTTGGGAGGCCTAGGCGAAAATGAATGGGAACGGCGAAAATGACAGTCAAACATTGTATTTCCGTCCCTTGTCGACAAATTTACCGTAACACGCGCCTGTTTCACGTCGGAGAAATCAGGGAAAAGGTAATCTTAAGTAGGAAAAAGGCAATAGTTGATTTTTTCTCAAAAATCTTTGACCGTTCAAGTCACGTAGTAACTTCATTCAAGTTTGAAATCATCATAACTTTCACTGCTGTAGGCATCACCCCCCGGATAGCCGGTAAAAAGTACCCTTTTTCTGGTGTCAGGTGACCTAGTTTTTTCCCATTATTTTCAATATCGTTTGGCCGGATTTGACCTAATGCCATTTTAACCCATATGTAGGTTCTAGTGGTCGGTAGAATCATAAAAAATTTCGCAGCGAGTAATCTCATTCAATATTCAAGATTTTGAGGTGCTGTCTGCGCAGAATTCAATGTTTTTAGTGGGAATTGACTTTCCTGTATTTTGTTTTCAGTTTATATAAGGTATTAATGAGATCTATGGTATTTTCTGAATGTGAACAAACTAATTTCTGACCTCAGTTTTCTTAGTTTTTGTTTTATACCGTACTTCTCTGCAAAAACCCTTTGGCAGAATTGCTCAACATAACATTTGAATTCATTTGTGCACTTGTGCGTAAAAATGAGTGCAGAGTGCATCATGCAAACAGCATTTTTCAGTTAAAAACACCATATTTGCTATGTCGTGAAATGTGAAAATTGAAGTCGATAATAAGGATTTCAAATACAGGAAAGTTCAAGTTTTCTGATGAAAACACTTGTGTCATGCTTGCTTTTGCTTGAAACAACGTGGTTTGAACACACACTCGCTGTCAACACATAGACCTCGTAGATGAAACTGGCGCCGCGGGCCCGTTGAATTTCTGTGGCAATATTTGACAAGATCATGCCAATTACCGGAGAGGAAGCCAGAAAAATTCCCAAAAAATATTTGAAACAAACAGGCCTATCGACATTCGTAGCCTTTGAAGTGAAGGCCGCACTAAATTGTTTTTTATTTGACGGTTTTTGCGGGGTCGAGATTGGTAAAAGTCATGGCTAGAGAGGGTTTTGTGTTTTTTTTCTGTGTATTTCTCATGCATACTTTCACGTCCCGTGGTCTTGTACAGCCTTTCCAAACGTTGTGCCCATGCTGTCTGCAAAATGGTGTGTTGTAAACTTATCTGCAGCATGTGTTGTTCTTTCTTCCCTGAAGCACTTTTTTGCATCTGTCCCGTATCGCTCATATATGTGTTGTGTGTGCTTTTCTTCGAATGTTATGTGCTGAATCTATTCACAATCACATGGTCTTTGTTTTGCATATGTTGAACTCCTGCTCCTTTCTTTGTAACCCTGCTGTTGGTGATCTGTTCTGGGCTCCAGACAGGCTGAAAAAATCGCTTGTGAGATCTTTACAGATTTTCAATTTTTTCTGCACTTTCTGCACAAAATGTTTTCATTAAATAGTCTCTTTGATTTCCTTCACTTTCTGTACTAGTGCCGGCCTTGTATTTAAATTAAAAAAATTTGAGTGAGGGCCTTATGCTCTACTTTTGCTGACTTTGGCCGGTTTGTTTGCAGGCTTAAGGTTACCTTTTTGTAAAAAAACTTTGTACATTTAATTATAAGCATACATAGAAAGATATTATATAAAAATTTATTGAAGAGCATACAGGGAACAGATGAAAACTGACTCTGATTTTTGGTCATCACAAGCACCATTTTTTCAGGTGGCAAGGTGGCCAGTTTTTCCCGGTGGGGGGTGTGCAAATTAGTTGGGAAAAAAGGGTGGGCGACGGGAATTTGATTGGTTTGAAGTCAGTTTTGACTATTTTTCAATGAGGTTTTCGTAATTTGTTATTCCATCACTTTCTTTATGAACATGTATAATTTTTATTAAATAAAATTACATATTGCATTCTAATTTTTTTTTTGAATTCTACCGACCACTTTTATACGGGAGAACCTACATATGTTGGTCTGTTGCCGTTTTCTTTTCGGCTTCACTGAGCTAATATAACGAGACATCATTCTCTTTTGGGGATTTGTGTCTGGTTGTATTACCGACTTTTTATTGAGCTATCTTCGGGGATTGTAACATTGGAGTCACTAGCACAAGGCTGATTTCTTTTCTGGCTTGTTTTTGGAACAGCAGAAACTTCGGAAAAATTGGACAGACCTATCTCTTCTGAGTAGGTGTTCCAAAAAACAAATACTCCAGCACATCCCCACACAGCTCTTTTTGCAAAACTAGACGTCTAGGCGTTTGTGAGTAGGTGTCTCAGTACCCTCTCCACAGCCTGTATCTGTGTCCTCACAAGGAGGCCAGACACCAGACCTCGTAGCTGTTCTTTTGTTCTCTCTTGAGACAGAGACAGAGTAGGTCAACAGACGTACAAACAAACACTCACAGATACAAACAAACTTGAAGGACACGAGCGTAGTACTCTACCTTTCAAGTCTGTGCACTTTGTTGCCTCTCAAACCACACACATCAGAGTATTTTTGCAAATCTCTGACTGTCTTTCGACAATAGGTCTGAACAAGTGTCAGACGACAAGTCGACTTCTCAAGGAGTGCTTCTCTAGCCTCTTTGACATTATCTGTACATAGGTCCTCGTACCTCATAACAGATACAACAACAAAAAGAGAAAAAGAAAAGAGGAGTGGAGAAGGAGATCAAATTTTCAGAGAAAGTCGTACAGATTACTTCTTTCTCACAAAAAAAAAAAAAAAAAAAAAAAAAAAAAAAAAAAAACACACACATAAGACATAGAGGTGAGACGCTCTCTCTCTATACTGTCTTTTCGTTTTTTCTCTCTATTCGTTCCTCATAGACGAACAGAGCAATTACTGGGTAGAAACAACTCTGTCTCATCCGTATTCCTTCAGCATCCATGTCTACTAGGTCTGAAGACTGGCAGGAAGGAGGGGGGAGAGTGAGCGAACCCCAGGAAACGAAGAGGAGTTCGTTGACTCTCATGCAGAAGGAGGAGATCTGGCACCTTCCTTTGACACAGGAGGAGCAGAGAATCAATTTTTTACTGCGCCTTCCTTTGACACAGGAGGAGCAGAGGAAGTCGAGGAGGAGCAGAAGGGAGGAGAGGAAGCGAGGTTTGTGGCCGAATATGGCAAACTAAGTAAAAAGGAGTTTGAGGAGAAGAAAGGGAAGGATGAGGCCTATAAATGGCTATACATTCCCCAAGAAATGCGATGGGGACAACCCTTGAAGAAGGAGGACATCTGTTACCCTCTCCCAAGGCAAGCTCTGCCTCTCGCAGAATTCCTCAGAGACGACGGTGCACAGTTACAGGTGCAACATGTCTCATTTGGGGACAATATGTCTTTACTGGAGCTACTCGACCTCTCATGGACAGTGTTTGAGTGTGCTATACTCTTTGAGTACCAGACTGGAAAGACTGTGCTGCCATAGAACACAAGAGCACTGGCTAGGTTGCTCGATCCTGGTCAGGACATTGATTCAATAAAGAGAGTGGAAAAGGAGTTTAAGTTCAGGAATCCAAAAGGACAGATCAATGTCATGGATGTGTCTCTGAAACTTATGGAGGCCAAGTTAGTGGACCTGGGTAAACTCCAACACACCCAGTTTGGCAGAGACCTTCACCCGGCCCTGAGGGAAATAGAAGGCGAAGCTGGAGGGGTGACGAGGATGAAGAAGCTGCATGCGGCCTTGGTGAAGGATGACGCATGGAAGAGGTGGGTCTTCACGAAGGATCATACGATCTTGGAGGGGACGGCCGCACCACCCCCCACCAATAAAGCGGGAGAGAAGGAGTTGGCGGAGAAGGCCTTGTTCCTTCGGAAGGCAGCTGAGATCCTGTCTTTTTTTCATCATGCCCAAGAGCTGTATATCAAAGAGCTAGCGGCTGAGAAAGAAAAGAAGGAGATGGAGGCAAAGATTGCATTAGCCAAGGCGGCGGGAACAAAGGGACCAAAATATTCCTCTGGATCTTATATGGCTCCCTCGGGCCGCTCCGCCCCGTCAGCCCACACAGCCCCTTCGGCCCCTGCGACTAGCTCAGCGCCTACCACTGTTATTGTCAACAGTAATGACAAAAAGGACAGACAGGCTATCATACAGGCCTTCCAAAAATATACAAAGTCCGATGCCACTGCTCTGACGCTGTATGCAGAGACAGCGAGTCAGAAGGACACGGATGCGAACCTTCGAGACAAGCTCAGAAGAATTGATGCTTGTATGAAGCAGCATCCAACGGACGAAACACAGGAGTATGAGGCGTTGTACACCTTGTTGGACCCATCAATCATCACACAAGGGTTTGATGTTGGGGAGTACAAGGCGATGAGAGCGGTAGAGGTGGCGGCTAGGAGAGCAGCCTCAGACCTGCAATGCACGGTGCCAGTTGCCGTCCTCTTGCAATACTTTAAAACTCATGGGTATCAGCACCTGTGCACTGGTACTTTGATTGGGTTTGAGATTTTTCAAGAGGTGAACGAAGGGCTGGGCATTGGCACGAGGTTGGCAGCGATCCTCACTGAGGTCAGCGCCAAGTACGGGCTCTTTTATAGCCGGAAGTCTATCATTTTGTACTTCCTGAGTGCTTTGTGTACACGACACCCGAGCAAGCTCGCAAGGATCATACAGTCCTGTCCGACCTTCACGGCGGTGAAGACGGCGGATTTTTTAGAAACGAATATATACGAGAGGACTGTAGCGGCTACTCCGCCGGGCGACCTGTTCAAGGAGGTGCTCGACGCGTGTTCCGAATTGGACACGGCCACCGAGTCATTCTCCAGTGCCGCGACACAGGGGGTTGGAGGTGCTCAAGCAGCACATGCAACTCGAACGGCAGGTCTCAAGAGGGGGAGATATGATGAGCCGACGCCGTGCTACCGCTATTTTTCATACATGGCGTGCAAGCATGAGGCACAGAAAGGAGTAGGCAATTGCCTCTTCAGCCACGACTCTCTTGATGATAGGCAGCGAAATCTTTTCCTTAGAGAGCTCGAAGGCATGAAAAAGACCATGTACGCCATGTACAAGAAGGAGTTGGAGGAGGGGAGGTGGAATGCGAATATGGTCTCGGATGCGGAGTTCCGGGAGGCCATCATTTACTTCCTTGACAGAATGAAGAGAAGGGAGAAGAGAGAGACATCGGGCCGATCAAAGGCGCCGACTAGAGGAGGAGGAGAGACGAGAGGATCGTCACGAGGGTCCCGAGGGACACCAAGAGGGGCGGCACCACGAGGACGAGGCTTTCGTGGAAGGGGAGGACGGACCCCAGCGCGCCCTCCCAGAGGACACGGATACTGGAATTATAGCACCAGTTCCAGCTCCAACTACCCCCAGCAAGCTTATACCGCTACGGAGGGGGGACGTCAAGACGAAGACACCGGCTCAGGTGAGCGTGTTGTCGTCGTAGACTGACGGGAGGAGAAGAGAGAGGAAAAGAAGAGAGAGAAGGAGATAAAAACTGTTCTTTTTAATCCGACAGTCACAGTTATGCCTACTGTTGATGAACAGGATACGAACGGTTCCGTTCCTCCCAGACGTGAAGGTGAAGGCACACAGCCTCACAAGCCTCAAGGTAAGCACTTGCTAGTTCATCCTTCGAGAGCTAATATGATAAATGATGCGAATAGGAAGGCGAAGAAGGCGATGGAGGAGAGGAAGCCGAAACCAAAGGCTAGGTCTTCTCCTACGAAGAAGCAGCGGACCGTACCCCCGCCAAAGGACTCAATAGTCTCTGCTATAGACACGAGTACACTCGGTGTACCAGACTCTGTCCAAAAGACACTCGAGATACCGGAAGCCCCGGAGACTCAAGAAGTTAAGTTGGCGGAAAAGGGGGGAGAACGAGAAGAGGACAAGGAACTTGAGCTTAGACTCAAAACCCTAGAACGAAAAATTCATGTGCTAGCGGGTAGTTTACATAGACCAGACGCGCTATGCTACACTGACCTCTTTTGTGAAACTTTACAAACCACATTAAAAGTTGGTAATGATACGATGGCGAATATTAATATTGTCGGCCAGAAGTTTTTGAATAGTCACCGGACATGGGTGGACAAAAACATTAGAAAAACAAAGGGGACCCTAAAAGGGGTAGGCAGCCGTACGGAAATTACGGGCATCGTCACATTTATTTTCAAATTGAAATCCGGTCGAGTATATCGTGCGGACCTCTATGTTGTCCCCGATTACCACGGTTCAATCCTGCTGTCGTATGACCAATTGGCTACGATGGGGGCTGTGATCGATTGCGCCGCACGGCGGGTGATTTATGGAGTGAAGAATGGAGAGGAGGAGGATATTAATCCGATGACTGCTACTGACTCATACGAGGCTTTTGAGCTGAGTCTAGCAACGGAGAGGGAAAAGTTGGCCTTCGTACATGAGGCAACTGAAGCCTATGTACACCCCTATGTCACAGTGCCGGAGGAACTGACCTGGACCGACAATTGGGAGA
Source organism: Paulinella micropora (assembly GCA_019918135.1). Taxonomy (NCBI): domain Eukaryota; phylum Cercozoa; class Imbricatea; order Euglyphida; family Paulinellidae; genus Paulinella; species Paulinella micropora. The sequence continues at coordinate 153,920 of WBZZ01003531.1, forward strand.
CGGAGATGCAGGCGTATACGGTTACGATTCCCGCATGGGACAGAAAGTCTATTGATGACTTAGTCGTAGCGCGTAATGAGGAGATAATATGTGTTGCGAAACAGTGCCCGTCGTTGGCCAGATTCGCAGAAGGTGGCGGGGCAGATGTCCATATTACTAATGGCTACTGTTACCATGCGAAGGTGTCAGATGAGAAGAGAGAGGCGTTTGTGCCAAGGAGGAAGGGGCGTATCCCCGATACTCCAGCGGATGACATTAAAACTTTTATCACGAACTTTTGGGGCGATGTGCCTACCTGGCCGCGCTCATTAACTGAAGTGAAAAAGTGTCTACGGACTCTATTTGAGAGTAACAAGCCGTATACTGTCATTCTGCCATACAATGAGAAGGCGATCTGGGCACAGGAGATAAGGGACCGGCTTATTGATCATCCTATACCTGTTCCTTCTCGCAAGCAACAGTTAGTGGTGGCTTGTCGACTCGGGTCTCGGGAGCAGAGCAGTGCATACAAGTAAAAGCTCAGAGCCCAGGACAAGTTGAAATTGATACCTCAAGCTTTCACATGCTTTGATGGTTTCTACACCCGTAAGGCTCCGATACAATACGCGAACCTTATTGATATGCTTGTCGGGCTGGGTCATGATGATGAGCCGGACACAGTCACGTATGAAAGAACGGGACTAGACGATTTGTCCGAGGAAGATTTGAGTTTGGAGGAGGACTTAGCGCCCCTCAAGGAGCATAAGAAGATGTCGGAGGAAGATTTCCAAGCGGCGGCGCGGAAAATTTTAGAAGAAGGAGTGGGTTCGGAGAGAGAGAAGGCGTTTCTCAAAGCTAAGATGGAGGCGTACAGAGAAATTTTCGACCCTCCTCGGGCAGGTGGTGTAAAGTCGGATGACTTCACTGCTGTCATTTACAAGATACCGGGTGCGGAGCCATCTCCGGCACCACGGAGGGCAAATTTGAGCATACATGAGGCAAAAATAGCGGAGGAGAATGTGAGACAGTTGCTCGATGAGGACTTTATTGAGAGATCTACATCTCCAATTGTCTCTCAACCGAAAATCGTCCCTAAGCCAGGAGGAGAATGGCGCTTGACGATCAATTATGCCCGTGTGAATAAGGTGCTAGAGGAAGAGAGAAATCCTCTGCCGACCTTAGAAGAAGGCAGAAGGGTGCTGCGGAATGCTAAATTCTATTCGGTCATTGACCTTAAGAACGGCTTCTGGCAGATACCACAGGACGAGAAATCCAGATGGCTGACTGCATTCGTTGTGGGTATGGAAATATACCAGTGGAAGGTGCTTTCAATGGGACTCAAACAGGCCCCAGGGCTCTTTCAGAAGGCGATGCAGAAGATGTTGAGCGGTCAATATGACGACCAGTCGGAGGATGCTTTTATGAGAAGGAGAGGACAGAAGGCGGGAGAATATGCATTTTGTTACATCGATGACATCATCGTATACTCTAACACAATGGAAGAGCATATCGATCACTTGTCAGATGTCTTCAGGCGCATCGGAGCATTTGGCCTGAAATGCAACCTAAAGAAATGTCAGCTTGCCAGGACAAGTGTGACGTATTTGGGTTACGAGATTTCTCATAATAGGGTCTCGATATCGCGCGAGAAGAGGGAGGAGATCATGAGTAGACAGTTGCCAAAGAATCGCACAGAGTTACACTCTTTTCTTGCGATGGCACAGTACTACAGCCAGTTCATACCCGATTGGGGTGCAACTCGGGCTAAGCTGGAGAAGATGATTGATTTTGGAGACTTTGAGAAGTGGGATGAGGAGGCTTTGCAGGCGTTTAATACGCTCAAAGATCTCATTTACAAAGATCCCAAGGACGGCGGATTAGTACTTATGATGCCCGACTTTACGAAGCCGTTCGTAGTCGACACGGATGCATCTAAGTTTGCGATTGGCGCGGTGCTGCAACAGGAAGATGAGGAGAAAAAGTTGCGCCCGATCATGTTTATTAGTAGAAAGCTGTGTGCGGCGGAGCGAAATTACTGCACGCGACAGAGGGAGGCGTTGGCAGTAGTATGGGCTCTCAAGAGGCTCAGAGAATACCTATGGGGAGGACCTCTATTCACGGTTAGGACCGATCATCACAACCTTCTTTGGTTGATGAATCATGAACAAACCGGCCGTTTGGCGCGGTGGCAAGCTTTCTTGTCATGTTTCAATTTCACGATGGTCTACTTACCGGGAAAGCGAAACGTAGTCGCTGATAGCCTTTCCAGGCTAGAGTTTCAGTCGGAGGTGTCGGCTCTCGTATCATCAGTGGAGATGATGGACCTGTCCACGGACAAGGTATACGAGGTGAGCCACATAGAGGCGATGCAGATGGCAAGAGGCGTTCGTTATGACCGCACGGGTCTACGATATAGTCCTCAAGGCCCGGAGCATGGCATATGCTGTGAGGCGCATGTTCTCGAAGACGCTGAGTGGTCTTATGAGGCATACGAGAACGCGAAGGCGAATATAAAAGAAGAGGAGGAGACGACTGAGGTCTGTACTGAACCTCCACAGGAAAATCGAAGCGAGCTTGATGAAGACCCGGAAAGGGTAGGAGTAAGGTTGGAGGACGGTACTATTCATATCGCCTCGCCTACCGCGTGGAGGCAGCAACAGGCGACGGATCCGGAGTTCAAGGAGCTCATAACGTTATACAAGAACCCTAATGAGCTTAAAAAGACTCCACAGATCAAAGATCAGATGAAGGAGATGGCGTGGAGAGATGGGCTATTGTGGTACAAGGGCCAGCATGGCAAATTTGCATCACAGCCTGACAAATGGACTCTCTGGGTACCAGAGAAGTTGAGGCGCTTTATATATGTCGCAGCCCATAACTGCCCCTTACTGGCACATCCGGGTCGACAAAGAACTCATTGGTTCATAGCGAGGCGATTTTGGTGGAAAGGGATGAAGGAGGAGATAGACAGGGAAGTGGACGCATGCATCCCATGCAAAACCACAAAGACACCGCTGAAGGCGAACTTTGGCCTGATCGGTACATTCCCGTTACACGCCGGGATGTTTGAATTTTTACACATCGATCATGTGGGACCTTTCCCCGAATCGGCAGAAGGGTACAGATACCTTCTTACCGCAATAGATCGAGCCACCAATTATGTCTGGGTTGTTCCTGTTAAGGACGCTACAGGCAAGACAACTGCGGAGGCTCTGATCGATAGGATCGTCTCGCAGATCGGAGTGCCTAGAAAGATATGTTCTGATCGAGGTTCTGACTTTAATAATGAAGTCATCGACAGACTATCTAAGTACTACGGGATGAAATGGCAATATGTTACTGCCTATAACCCGAGAGCGAATGGCAAGATCGAGCGGGTACATAGACCTCTCAAAGCCTCGCTTAAGATGTACTGTATGAAGAAGGAGAATCAGAGAGCCTGGGTGGAGGCAGCACCTTCATTTGCCTTTGCAATGAACTGTCTACCCTCATCGGCATTAGGAGGAGCCAGGAGCTCAGTCTCGCCATATCAATTGGTTTACGGCCGAGAGCCTAATATCCCAACCTCACTTCTGCATCCAAAAGACACTTGGGCAGATGAGGATGAGTTGTTCGGGATGAGACTAAGAGCGAAGATGGAGGCGGAACAAATAGTTGCGGCGCACAGGGAGGCGGAGCGCAGAAAGACTGACGCACAAGGAGTGCGACAAGCGCACTTAGATCAAGTCCGTTTCCAGGTTGGGGATATTGTACTCTTGTACCATCCTCAAGTCCCTAAGGGGGTTAGCTCTAAGCTGTTTACCCACTGGAAAGGACCATACCAGATCATGGAACAGATGGGACCTCTGAATTATAAGATCAGGGGTAGAGGGAAGATGCAGATTGTGAATGTTCGAAGGCTGATCAAATATGACCCCTTCTTACTTGAGGATGAATCCGTTGAGGAGGCGTTGAAACGGATGAAGGAGGACTTCCAAGAGGTACCGCCTATACAGAAGGAGGATACCTTAGAGGAGGAGAATGCCTATCGGGCACCGGTCACGGAGAAGGAGGAGACCGAGAAGGAGAGTAAGGAAGACTCAAACCGCAAAAGCGCGGCGGGGACTCAGTCTAAAGCCCCCATAGTCCGCGGCGGTACGAAGGAGAAGTTCACGGAGGCGCAGAGGAGGAGAGCGCAAAACGATCTCATCTTCGACCAACCGAGGAAGGTGGCAAGGTCGACGCGAGCGACGGATGTCCATGGAGGAGGAGGGGAGAAGGACACTAACCCGAACGCGGGTAATGTGGACATTCGACATGTGCGATGGAAGGAAGGAGAGGCGATTGCGGCCATCAAGTGGGTCCGAGACGCTTTTTATCTGTTGAGACCGGCAGAATCTCATGTTGCCGATGACACTCTCTCAGATCTTTATCTCATGCGAGCTGTGGCGGTCCCGCAGACTACACGGGCAGCACGGACATCGAAGAGATCCTTAGCAGCAAAAACGATACAACCGGTACTCCATTTTTGGAGAAGCATGGACCCTGTTGAGGATCCAAAAGCTAGACAATATTTACCGGTGTACAAAGACGCGAAAAATCTCGAGACATGGGATGATACTATTACCCTTCGAGACAAAGACCACACTGCGTGGACTATTCAGTCACTGCCTAGAGGAGTGCTTGATATTCCTTTTGACTTATCTTTGGGCGCCATCCCTAACAAAATATGGGACATTCTGGAGGAGTCGAAGTTTGACTTGACTTTTGTTGGCGGCCCGCCACCTGGCAAAGGGGTTCGCGCAAGGCGACGAAGGCAGTAAGTGACATTTTTTTCTTTTATCACGCGTCGGACATTGAAAGCTGCATGTGGATTAATCTCATAGTGCCCATGTCAGATCATGTCTTATTAAAATGTTTTTATACCATTGTTGTTACTTGGCATTTTTATCGCAACATATGAGTGCGAGGGTCAATCGGCAAATGGATACGACACCGTATAAGGGGATCGCTTGTGAGTTTAGCGATGGTGTTCCTGGTACGACCCTGCTTCAAGTATCCAGGGTGATGTTCTCAAAAAATGTTCTCATAGTAGACATATTAAATTTTTTTCTTTGGATATACTTAATATCGTCATACCAGCACGGTCCGTCTCTACTTGTGTCGGCATATCGCATGGTCGGGCTCACTCACCCCGGCTTTGGATATAGTTATTAGGTCTGGCCCCCTAGTACTATATTAAGGTAACCGATTGAATACAAGGGTATGTTATTAAAAGACAATGTATTTACTGATCGGAAGTGTTTTTGGAGAAGGAGAAAAATTATAACGCTGCTTTTATTGCAATAGTAATACTATTTGTTCTTGACATACTGCCTCAGAATTAAGTTACGGGGGGGACAACAAGTGTGGAAGGAGGAGTTTTTATTTACAAAAACGAGGCTGGAGATTTATAGTTGACTCGTGTCTGGCGTATGCGTTTTATATATCCACTGCACCGTCTATCCGTGGGTTAATGCACTTAGTTGCGACACCCCGTAGCGTTTGTGCAGAAAAGAAATCAGCAATTATATGACGAAAATATTGCATATTTCCGTCAAAAAAACGGGAAGGGGTACTGTAGGCATCACCCCCCGATAGCCGGTAAAAAGTACCCTTTTTCTGGTGTCAGGTGCACCTAGTTTTTTCCCATTATTTTCAATATCGTTTGGCCGGATGTGACCTAATGCCATTTTAACCTTGGTCTGTTGCCGTTTTCTTTTCGGCTTCACTGAGCTAATATAACGAGACATCATTCTCTTTTGGGGATTTGTGTCTGGTTGTATTACCGACTTTTTATTGAGCTATCTTCGGGGATTGTAACACTGCCGTGAACGGAACTATTCAAAACTTTCAACTAGTTATCATAGTAATAGTGAAGTCGAAACGTCGTGCAGAGGAGAATCTAATGAACCGGTCAAAAAGAGTGAATTATCAACGGTATTGTAAAGGTTTTTGCCGGTCGTTAAGATGCTCAGTCTGATAGTTCCCCCCAGTCCTAACGGTTGAGTTGAGTTGCGTATAGAATGAGTGATTAACAAACGATTCTTAATATGATATCTCGCTAAAAAAAAATTCAAAAGGAAAAAGAGAGGTGGATGAGTCTCTTAAACTATAGGAGAGTAAAAGAATGATGTGTCTATACTGGCGCGATGCGGATGATGATCAGCGGGGCCGGATATCCATGATTTGCAGCGGGCCCGGGAATGGGAAAATCAAGTTGAGGCGCAGTAGCGAGCGATGATATCGGGGGGCGATGTCGAGCCGTAGAAAATTAGGTGGCCGGGTATCGCATAGCCAAGATGAACCAATGAAGCACCAAATATGCGTTAAGCAGTTAATGCTTTGCGGTTTATATAGAGGTTAGTGGAGTTCTTCAAGTTGGCGGTGAAACCAAGTGTCCGGTCACAAAATTAATAAAGAGACAAATCTGAATGCAGAGACAATCTTTAAGCAGTCATTGCCCTTTGTTGAAAGGAAGGAAAAATAACACGTCACTACTCAAAACTGGAACTACACTAGGTGCTGGTTCAGACATTTCAGAAAATAAGATGAATTACTTAATAAAGGTAATAGTGTGGAAATACTAAAGTTCAGGACTTGAATTAAGTAATAGTGACAAAAAGGCAATTGATTGCATCCGTCTAACGTAAGATAAAATTATATGTACTACTACTTGACTAAAACTGAATTAATAATTCTATGAGAATAACGCATCCCCCGAAATCCAAGTTTCATAAAGGCGAAGTTAAGAAAATGGATTTCCAATAGGATAATCTCATTAGAATTATTATTGTTGTCCATGGCTCTAGGACGGCTCATAATTCAGCAATATGTTCAAGTAACACATATATACAAATATGGTATATATATATATATATGTAAACCAACTTCAAATTTTTCAAGCGCTTCCCGTAATATCGCCGACTTCGGAAAAATTTAGAAATTGAAGGGATAAACGAATAAAACAACAAAATGATAAGAACAAGAAATATAGTTAACACATGAAGCAAAAGCAACAAACAACACAAAATCAATCATATATCAGACAGTGTAACAGAACCAAACAGTACACAATATAAGATTACTATGATTGCTAACTTAAAAAAAAAATTAGCGTGAGGATCAGAAAGGGCAGCCCAAGGGCCGATCAACTCCCTCATTCGTCATCTCCTCGTATGTATAGGAAAAGAAAAAGAATGAAACAACACAAAGGAATATGATGACAAAGACATATTAGACGCTCTCCACATTCAGTCACTAGCTCTCACGCTTACTAGATTGCTCACGCTATCACACACCCCCCGAGCTCTATGATCAAATGCTATCATAATCATTACATAAGCCACTCACAATCATCAATTCTATCTTCATTAGTTCTTCATGCTCTCTAATGACTAACTATAAACGAAAACTGAAATAGCGCAGGTAGCTAGTCTGAACTACTCACTCAACGTTAAATCAAAGAATAAGTAAAAGAATAACTACATGCAGATAAAATCATGCAATACAAGCAAAAATGTAAGATAAATGATGAAAGAGACATAATGAGTCAACACATAACGCATTGGGGTACTGAGCATAGTAATAAGTAACTGTATGTATAATACTGCCATAAAATAAGCGAAACACGCAACACGCATACGACAACATTGACACATCCATCTCAATACATCTATTCTCTGTCAGAAATATCACCGCCTACGCTCAGCCTTTAGCTACCATCACACTCTAGGCTTTACGGGCTATCAGCTAATTTGACTTCGCCTGTCAACAGCTAATATCTGTATGAGTAACATCATCATCAGCAATTACTATATTCGCTGTAGCTATGCACCTCCCCAGCTCCATACACAACTATTATTGCTGGCCAAGTACTGTGTATGATTTAAACATCGACTAAGCTATGAGTAAAACGACAACGTCATGCAAACAGACATCGATAATGATAACACATTGAAAATTATGTTCTGCAGCATATATATAGTGTGAATGAGGGTAATGTGTATGGTGTAACAAATATACTCATAAATGTATACCTTACACATTAAAACAAACAACTACAAATAACAATAGCATAGAAAATGCTTAAGTCAAAACATAGTAGTACCAATACAAGGAAAAGCAGAAAACGATGCAAAAATGTAAAAGGCATTATGACTTGAGAATATAGCATGGTCTCATAAAATGAGTCCTCTATGCTCACTAGCCACTGTGTACCCTGCTCGCTAGTTCTCGCCCTCCCTAAAACTCTCTGGTAGTACTATTCTCACCTGATCCATATACACCAATCACTTCCAACACACGGAAATGGCATAAATGAACAAGGTCACTGGGCATGAAAAACTCTCGTGCTTCTCACTCGCGCACTCACACTCGTTCTCATTACGCCCTCACCACCACATCACTTGCACTAGCGCTCATCACACGCGATCGCTCGCCCTCGCATGCTTCTCACTCGCGCTCTCTCGTCTTTACTTGCCTTGCTCGCTCGCACTTACTTGCTCACTCGCGCTCTCCTGTCTCACACTACGCTCACTCGCGCAAGGTCACTGGGCATGAAAAACTCTCGTGCTTCTCACTCGCGCACTCACACTACTCACCCCCCTTTTTACCTCCTATAATTGCTAAAGGTGGTAAAAATATACAGCATGGTCATGAAGCCATTAACATAGCTATAGACGACAACAACAATCAAGATATGACGCAGTTATCACGCAAATACTCCATCAAAACCAAGCATAAGTGTCATATAAAAGGGATAAGAGTAAAGCAAAACATCCACAAGCAGTAAGCTTACACATAATACAAAACAAGTGATACAACAAACAACAAATGGCACTATGGCACAAAAACACTGTAGACACTGTCGACTCTCGATGCTACTAGGAGCACTCAACCTAACAATAAAAAGGCAGGAATACTCTCTCCTCTCGGCCGATCGCGAACTCACTAATGCGGGCTTCACACCCTCAACGAAAAACCTGTGGGGAATATCCTCTCTCTTGTCTCTCATGGTGTGGTGCTCTCTGGCGGGTTACCCTAGGACTCACACTATGGAACCCAAGCCCTTGCCTCTAAGCATACCCTCTCTCTGACTAGTGTGTCTGCCTATAAAAGAACAGAAATGGCATGAGAACACTGCGCCCCCACACACTCTCACAAGCTTTACGTGACACGTCAACACAACACAACTGCGAGAATTTCCCGAAGGCGCTGCACATCGCTACGTGAACGCGCTATTTTTCTAACAATTTACTTTAAAATTCAAAAATCACTAGTTTCACGCCAAGCAAATTTATTATTCTACGGTAATCCCTAGAAGATACTCACATGGTCACAGATGCACACACTACGCTATATCCCGAAAAATGCAGTGTTACGAGAAATATCTCTCGCGCGGAACTGTCATATACTCTACGCAACTCTCTGTGCGCAACATGACAACGATTACTCTTTCCACAACCTTCGTACCGAAAAATCATAACATCGACTCACAAACAAAATGAATGAATTATCACAGAGTTAAATGTCGCTCACGATACACAGTATATATCGCTTTACCTTCACACATGTTATACGCAAACGTAATACACGTGGAACACAACATTCTCACTCTCTCCGTCGACAACATCACCTCTATGTCGCTCACGATACAGGCACACAGTATATATCGCTTTACTTTCACACATGTCATACGCAAACGCAACATATGTGAAACACGACATAATCACAAATGTGAACACGAATCAAACTCATGCAACCCACGTACAACTAATTCAAACATCCACAGCACAAGACACAAGCGGAGAACGACATGGGTCATGCATGCCTTTCCTGTCACACGCCCATTACATGTCCCCCACACAATGCGCAAGCGTGCACACACATGGCACAAACACAATATCAAAGCGCTCATCATTCTCGCTCATGAGACACTAATCCTTTCAGCTTAGCTAGCACCTCACACACTCTTAGCCGCATTAATGCCAAAGTCTCTCAAGCACTCTTCTAGCGACCAATCACTCACTCGCTCTGTGCTAACTTAGCCTACTATCTCTGTACTGTCACTCCCCTACCTCATCCTTGTCCTCACTCTCGCCGCCGCCTCATAGCACATATCACATTACATGTCATGCGTTTGGTCAACACGTAGTTCAAACCAAGACAAGTCGTACAAGTCATACAGGCATACAGGATGCATATGAAAAGAGAAAATGCAACTCTATCCAAACCCATTCATGCAGTCACACACACAATGTACACAACATCTCGTCAGAACATAGGTAAAGACAATCGAAAGAAAGTCAACTCTGACCATTTATGACCAAACAATCAATGTTAACGATGGACGACATGCATGCTTGACACAGTTATGTAACCATGACACGCGCACGGGTCACCACACACCATGCATTCGGCGATAAAACAACACAAAAACAAGGACAACATGTAAACACAAAGAAAACAAAAATTCAACGCACGTACAATGCATTCGTAAGTGTCATACATGCAACAATCAAATGATAGTAGAGACACAGATCATACATCGCACACATCCGTACAGCACAAAATCACACAACACACTAATACAATTCAGCAGCACTACAACAATAAATTCAATCACAGTCGCTCTTCTCTCTCCTCTCGTCGTGCGGACTGAACCCCGAGCCAATCAAGGCTTCATAACCTTTAAGCAGGTAATGCTTTGCGGTGTATATATAGAGGTTAGTGGAGTTCTTGGCGGTGAAGCCAAGTGTCCGGTCACAATATCAATAAAGAGACAAATCTGAATGCAGAGACAATCTTCAATCAGTCACTGACCTTTGTTGAAAGGAAGAAAAAGTAACACGTCACTACTCAAAACTGGAACTACGTACTGCTGGTTCAGACATTTCAGAAAATAAGATAAATTACTTAATAAAGGTAATAGTGTGGAAATACTAAAGTTCAGGACTTGAATTAAGTAGTGACAAAAAGGCAATTGATTTCATCCGTCTAACGTAAGATAAAATTATATGTTAATAATTCTGCTGCGCGATAAAAGTGCCACTGAGGAGTTCAATTTCGGTGAGAATGACCGT
>WBZZ01003531.1:180000-190043 GCA_019918135.1 Paulinella micropora
CCTTTGTAAAACATAGTCACTCGCGCGTGCAGGCCGTGCTCATGGGTCATTTTATGGTGCGATGTGTTGTGCCACATCTTGGCTGTGCAGATACCGTGTGTGTTGGGAGCTGGTTCCAGCGTTCGTGGGGCCGGCGCTGGCGGAGCAGGTGCTGCTGGCAGGCAAGACGCTGCAGTTCATCCGCGAGTGCTGCAGCGACAAGCAGTGGGTGCAGGTCACACACACACACTCATCCAGGCTTGTTGTAGACGTGTGTCATGCTGGGCGTGTGTGCGCTAGGACTGGACGGCGCGGCAAGCGCAGCGAGGCGGCGGCATGGTGCACATCGACAGCCCGGACAAACGGAACGACAGCTTGCGCTCGGACCTGAGCGAGCTGGGCGCGCTCGTGCACAGCAACCTGCAGGTCAGTCCAGCCAGCGCTCTGACAGTTGAAGCAACATTCTCGCGTGTCATCCTCTCCAGACCGCTAGCGCACGTCTGATGCAGCTCATGAGAGACAGGCATCGCCTGGCGCAGGTCCTATTCTCTGCTGCGCTTGTAGACTTTGATAGCTTCGGCTCGCTTGCACTTGCCGGCAGGTGTGTTTGGACCTGAAGCGTTTTATGCTGCTTGGCCAAGGCGACGTGGTGCAGGGCGTGCTGGAAATGGCTCAGCAGAGCCTCGACCAGCCCGCCCACTCGCTGCATGAGCCCAGCCTGCACCGTCCGCACACACTACACCCTTCTCTCGCTCTCTAGCTGCATACAACCACTACCAGACCGTCCCACATACACCGTCCATGCAGCTATCATTAGATATCCCAACTCACGACCGCCTTCTCTGGTTCTCTATCTGTATGCCTATTCTTCATGATGTTTGCATCGTTGTCAAGTTTCGTCGAAGGCAAGAAAGAAAGAAGGAAGAAAAGAGAATGGTTTTTTTTTTTTTTTTTTTGAGATTGCGGCGCTCCTTGAGAAGTTGCTTGAGTGTGTTGTGGCGGATGATCGGTAAAAGGACTTGTTGCGGGGTCTTCCATGGTGGGGTGCGGTAGTTGGTGGTCACGTCCGGGTGGTAACGTCGGTCGTATCGAAGAATATGTTTCCTTCAACCGGCTGACAGTTGATGAGGATTGAATGTGGTGGTATTTGTAGTTCTGGTGCAGAGCGCAGTGCGAGCGGCGCAGCTGAGTGACGAAGCGCACGTCCTGCAGATTCTGCGCACACGGTACCTGGACTGCGCTTGCTGTCTTGGCTCAGCTGCGCCGCATGTGTGTTCTCAGCGTGGAGCAGAGCAGTCCCCAGAAGACTGGCTGGGAAGTCTTCAGCTTGGATCTGGAGGTGGCCTCTGCCCGCCCTCTCTGTTCCTGTCGCCATGGTGTCGCATCTTGCTCGGCAGGTGAAATCTCCGTTGAACGCGGTCATCCCGGAGCAGGCGCTGAACCTGTACCGGCGCCTGTTCCGCTTCCTGTGGCGCCTCAAACGCCTGGAGTTCGCGCTGGCCTCGCTCTGGAAACAGCACACCAAGCTGACACAGCGGCGCGAGCTGCGTGACCTGCCTGTCCTCGAGCCTGTGCTGCTGCAGGTCCACTCTGCTGTGCCCGTGTGTTTTTTTTGCTCTTGCACGAGACCCTCCACGCCTGAATGGCAGGCGCACCTTTTGCGGAACGAGATGACGCAGCTGGTACGGAACCTGTTGAACTACGTCATGTGCGAGGTGCTCGAGGCGGCCTGGCAGGTCCTGCCTGCAACGCACAACCCTGCATGTCCCGTCATGCACTGAGACGCCAACTTGGTGACAGGAGCTAGAGATCAAGCTGGCAGAAGCGCAGGATCTGGATGCCTTGATTCGGGCGCACGACGCTTACCTGACCACGCTTATGGAGAAAAGTTTGCTGGTACTGTCCTGCCATGCCTCTCTGCTGGCGTCTGTACGCGCCTTGACAAGTCGGTGTACACCGTATGTACTCAAGAGTGGCAGGGTGGAGCGAAATCTTTTAGGCAGTGGAAATAGCAAAGATTAGTGGGTGGGGCGATGTCGTTAGTATCGGGTCTACTGTGTAGTCTTCAAAAGTTGTGTTCCAACCAATCGGCTAGTAGTTCAAACTAGGTTGTGGTGTGTGTGTGTGTGTGTATTCTAAAAATTCAGGCAGCTCCTACGTATGCGATTCTTTCTCACCTGCAACGGCTCTTGGCGCTGGTGTTGCACTACGCCAAAGGGCAGGCATCGCTGTACAACGAGGTGACGGTCGAGGTGGTCCGCAGAGAGCGCGCTAGGCAGGAGGCGCGACAACGCAGCTTGCGCGGCGGCTGGGGCGTGCTGGCGCCCTCCGAGGCGGCGGAAGCGGAGAGAGCGCGGGACATCGAGGCGGGCCTGGTGGCGCAGTGCTCACGAGAGGTGGACAACACCAGCAAAGACTTCCGCGGACTGGTGCTGGGCTTCCTGGAGCTGCTGGAAGACAACGCCAATAGCACCACAGAGAGCGGCTCGGCTGCGGCCGAGGGCACACCGCACATTCCGGAGAGGGTGCGCCAGAGCATGACCTTCTTGCGATTCCGACTGGATTTCAACCGCTTCTACTCCCACAAACAGCAAGCACAGTCAGCGTCACAAAATAATTATTTTCGTGATTAGAGCTGTAGTCATGTGATATATATACATGTTTATATATATGTATATGTACAGGTATATGTAATGTGTGTCTGAATCTTCTTTCTTCACATGTGCTCACATGCACTGGAGAACACACACTCACCTTGCCCTTTACCTTACCCTCAGCGGCCCTTTCCCTTTAACAAAACCCAAGACTTACTCATTCTTATGGCAAAGGGGTGAGCACGGTCACTCGTGGTCTAGAAACCCCTGTTAATAAATAACGATTCTTGAAAGTCATATGCTTGCAATCTATCTTCCGCTGGTCGAGTGTGGCCCGCCCGTACTGATAGATAGATAGATAAATAGATAGATAGATAGATAGATAGATAGATAGATAGATAGATAGATAGATAGATAGATAGATAGATGGATGGATGGATAGATGGATAGATAGATAGATAGATAGATAGATAGATAGATAGATAGATAGATAGATAGATAGATAGATATATGTGGCTCGGGTTCTAGGCACAACACGCAGCAGACCAGCACCACCATGTGCACGCCCCTCCACTCGGGCGGCAATCCAACAGAGTTCAAGGTCAAAGAGCGGGTCCGACAGAACAGACCTGCCATAAGGTGGAAATCCAACTTGATTTGTATTAGCTCCCGGGCTGGTGGGCCTGGGGTAATGCAGCACTGTAGTATCAGATGTTTGACTTTCTTACTTGTTGGACTCCTGGCAGGAGCGAGCCAGTGGAGGCACTGTGGTGTGGTGTTGGCCCACGCACCTGTTGGTGATAGTCGTGCTCTGCGTAGTACCTGAGCCATGGCATGGCGCGCCTGCCCAGGAAAAGATAGACCGACAGTAATTAAAATTCAGAAGTTTGTTGAGCCACACTTGAAAAAAAAAATGTTAATATGAGGATGCTGATGAAATTTTCTTAAATTGGCGGAAATATTTACGACCAGAGTATAATTTGAGCGCCGCACAGTCCCACTCTGCACTGCGCCGCGCGTCAAATTATTATTAAGGTTGAGCTTCGCAGAGACAGAAGATAGACTGTAATTACAATACCAAATGTCAGTTGGAAACTAAATGTATATTGATTGGTAGTTACTAAGTTGAACGAACGGAACTATTAGATGGACCCCTGATGTGGGGGCAGATGTATCAGTTCGTTTGGTATATAATGGCAATACTCACCGTTCCGGTCTGTCGGTTGATCCTTGGTCTGAAATCTACGGATTCCCTACTTTAGGTATTCCGAGTCCTCCGAGTCGGTCTTCATATCGTTAGGACTAGTGACACTGAGTTATCGGTTCAAAGATTAAATATATTACTGACGACATTCAAGAGAAAAAAAAAAAAAAGTTTTCGATTTTGGTTGGAATTTTAATTTTGGTTGGAATTTCCATTTTGGTTGGAAATTTGAATTTTTCAAATTAACTGCTATATTCGTCCGCAAAATATCGTAAATTTTCGCGAAATGTTACAGTTAAATTGGAAAATTTGAATTTTTGACATGTAGTCATCACCCCCCTGATAGCCGGTAAAAAATACCTTTTCCTGGTGACAGGTGCACCAGCTTGTTTTTCAGTATTATTTGTCCGGATTGGACCTGATGCCATTTTATTCCTGGTCTGTTGCCGTTTTCCTTTTTGGCTTCACTGAGCTAATACAACGAGACATCATTCTCATTCTTGAGGACTGTGTTTGGTTGTATTACCGACTTTTTACGAGCTATCGTTGGGGGCATTACATTTGGAGTCCACATCACTAGTGTGATTTCTTTCTGCTTTGCCACACAGGCAACAGAGTGAATTTTCACTGACCTGTCTCACACGGGGACGTCAGACGAAAACAAATACTCCAACACAGCTCCCTCATAAATCTTTCACAAAACAAATAATTTGATTGGTCTCAAGCAGGTGTCTCGTACCCTCTAGCCCAATCAGTATCTGTATGCTCACAAGGAGACATCAGATACAAACTCTCTGTCGTTCTTGCTGTTCTCACACAGAGACCAAGAAGAAGGAGGTGGACAGAAGAGTGAAGGAACACACACAAAACACAAACAAGCATAGGGACAGGAGCACAACACTCTACCCTTCTAGTTTGTGTATTTATCTGCATTATCTCACACATACGTCAGAGTATTTTTGCAAATCTCTGATCGTTTTCTAAAGGTAGGTCTGAGAACCTATCCGACCGACTGTCGACTTCTCAAGGAGAGCTTTTCTAGCTTCTCTATTACTATCTGTGTGTAGGTCCAAGTGCCTCATACTAGATACAATATAGAAAAGAAGGAGGAGAAAGTAATCTGAGTAAGGAGAACAAGAAATCGGAGAAAGTCTCAAAGACTATTTTTCTCAAACAAAAACAAACATACAAACAGTGTTTCATAGAGGACAGGGAATCTTATCCTACCCTCTCTATTAGTTTCTCTCTTCACTAGTCAATCGACTGAAGGAGGAACAGAACACAAACGAACAAAAACCAAACATAGGAGCTGACACTGTCCTCCTGTTGATCACTACTACGACATCATGTCGACAGAGACCGCCGAAGTGAGTGAATTCTCGGAGGCAGATCAAAGAAGAGAAGAAGAAGAAGCAGGAGGAGGAGGAGGAGGAAGAGGATTGAATGAAGGAGGAGGAGGAGGATTGAATGAAGGAGGAGGAGGAGATGAAGGAGTAGGAGGAGGAGTAGAAGAGGGCTGGGATGATGAAAGAAGATATGGAGGAGACGAAGATGAAGGAGGATTTGAACAAGAAGAGACGGGAGGAGGAGGAGCATATGGTAATCCCTTACCACCTGCCTACACGGGAGGAGGAGGACGAAAAATGATCGACTTGATTCATAGTGATGGAGAGGAGATCACAGTGGAGGAACAACAGTGGGTGCAAGACCACTATGACCTCACTAAAAAAGAGTTTGATAACAAGATGGGGGTAGAGAAGGATACCTATGTGTGGATCCCTCAGGATCAAAGAAGAGAGAAAAGTCGTGCTAAAAAGGATGTCTATATCCTATTATCAAACACAGCACAGCTCCTCGGCAAACTGGTCTCTGATCCAGAAGAGAGAAAGAAGATACAGCATATCAAGTTTGGGGACACACACACCCACCTTGAATTACTCGATGCTATCTTTGGGGTGTACACTCAAACCCTGATTTGAGAACGTACATACGGCCCACGATGTGAGGGTTACCTCCAGTACACAAACCCAAGAGCAACGGCCAGATTCCTCGCGACTGGTCAGGAGGCAGTCGATGTAACAAAAATGAAGACCAATCTGGGTTCGAAAAACTCGAGTGGTATATTTCATTTTTTTACAATGGAAATAAAGGCCTTGGAGGAGGGGAAGGCAGAGATGGAAAAAAGCATTAAGGCAGCAGGAGAAACTCATCCTGTGATTGATGAGTTAGAGAAGACCGACAGAGTTCTGACCAAGATCAGACTGTTGATGGGTGCGTTACTGCACAAGGAGGCATGGAAGAGATGGATTCCTACCAAGGATCACTCTGTCCTTAAATCACTTAGTAACGCACCACCGGTCGCCAACAAAGCAGGTGTTGACCAATATGTGGAGAAATATAATTTTCTCAGATCTGCTTCTGAATTGGTGGCCTTTATCACTCATGCTCAAAAGCTGGTGATATCTGAGAAGAAGAAGGCGAAAGAGAAGGCGGAGTTCGAGAAGACGATGAGACTGGAAAGAATGAAAGCAAAAGTGAGTGGTGCAAAGACACACCCTCCGACATATTTGACCCCACCAGCTCCTGCCCCACCAGCCCCTGCACCCTCGGGCTCAACTACGGTGGTGGTCACAAACACGGAGAAGAAGGACAGACAGAACCATCATAAATGCCTTCAAGGGGAAGAAAGGAGGAGTGGCAAGTCTCATGCTATATGCCAAGACGAGCTCAGACAAAGACTCTGATGCTTCGCTTTTGAGCAAGCTCAAAGAGATCAATGCCTGCATGAAGGCTTTTCCTTGCGACGAAACGCAGGAATACGAGGCCCTTGTTACTGCTTTTGACCAATCTCTAGTCTCGGAGGGATTTGATCTGACACAGTACAAGTTTTTGAGAAAGAAGGAGGAGATTAAGAGAAACAATGCAACAGGCTTAGATGCTCAGTGTGAACTGGCGGTGGCCACACTCATTTCATATTTTCAATCTCATGGATACCAGCATCTCTGCACTGGTACTCTCATAGGATTTGAAATCTTTGAGACAGTGGCGATGAGTTTGAGGAGTGCTGTTGGCTTGGCGGCGACCCTTACGGAGGTAGTTTCCTCCTATGGGCTATTCTATGGCCGCAAGTCGATCATCCTCTATTTCTTTTCGGCGTTACACACAGTTAACCCGAGTAAGCTTACTCAGCTCATACAACAATGCTCGACGTTTAGCTCAGTGAAGTCCAAGAACTTCCTCGAGACACACGTGTTCGAAAATACGGTTCAAAGCGTTGCTCCGTCAGCACTGTTTCAAGAAGTGATGAGTGCATGCTCAAACATGGACTCGCTCACGGAGGCACATACGGCACAGGCAGGCGGTGTACCTGTTGGCGCACAAGCCACGTACACAAACAGAGTTGCCGGTTGGAAGAGACAGAGAGAGCCAGACCTGAAGACCGCATGTTGGAGGTGGTTCGCGGGCTTGCAGTGTAAGGCACAGATGGAATACAGAGACTGCTCTTTCAATCATGATAGGCAGAACCCAACAGCAAGTGCAAATTTTCTGAGCAGGACGGAAGGCAAGGAACCGGGCCTTTTCAATATGCTTCAGATTGCCGCTGTGAACGAAGGTTGGTATGCCAATATGTGTGATGATGAGGAGTTACGAGAGGCAATCATTACCTACATGAAGAGGATGAAGGAGAAGAAGGAGGAAAGGGAGAGACAAAAGAACTTAAAGGCCTCTCAAAGAGGACGAGAAGGAGGAGCAGGAGCAGGAGGACGAGGAGGAGGAGGAGGAGGGCGAGGACGAGGAACATGGAGAGGAGCCTCGAGGTGGCAGGGAACCCCTCAGAGAGGAAGAGGAGGAGGTCGGGGATATACCCCTTATGGAGGGAGAGCTGTTCGAGCTCCAGCCCCCCACCCAGAGGAGGAGGAGGCTCGTGGGCAAGCTCCAACCCAAATTTCGGTCGAGCTCAGGCCTGCAACACTGCCTCGGAGACCGATACGTCATCCTACCCGGACACTACTCAAGGTAATCGTTTCGAGGTGGTGGAATGACTGGAGGGGGAAGAAGAGAGGAAGGAGAAGACTGTGAAGTTTAACCCTAAAGTCACAGTGCTTTCTAATGCTGTTGTGCAGACTGGGCCAACGCTTCCTCTATGTGAAAACAAAGATGTGGGTACACAGAGACTGCAGCCCCAAGGTAGTCTGATACTATAACTAACCATTCGGCAAAGATGGGGGTATCACTTTTTCCGAAAATTTTCCAAGATTTTTAGCAACTTTCAGAAAACTTGTGCAAATGAAGGGAAATTCAGTATTTAGTTGCAGAACATAATAAAATGATATTAAAACATGTTTTTATTAATAGTCAACCACTTAGACTTCACCTCCGGAGGTGGACAGAAACCGGTCTGACACCTAATTTTTCCACTTTTTTCATGCCGGCGACGACAAGACTATGCTGGAAACAAGCGACAAAAATGCACAGCTTGGTTTTTTTGCTTTGTTTTATTTGTTTTTAGTATTTTCCTACATTATGAGCTGCTTTTACTTCAAAAAATCCCTGCCGCCGCTGTGATAGGGGATTCACGTGGGTAGTGGAAGGGGAGGGGGGGGGGGTGGTTTTTGACTATGCAAGTAAAGAGATTAGTTGAATTCTCAATTAATAACACAAATCTAGGTGTAATAATATTATTATTTAAGATTACTAAGTTCAGTAAGTTAGAAACTTATCCTTGCATTCAAAAATATCTTTAAACGTTGGTTATCTCGCTAGTAGTAGCGCATATGCACCCGCAAACCTACAAGTGCACCCCCCACACAAAAACAACAAAATAAAAGCAATGCCAAACAATTACAAGCATCTGGCAAAGAAAAGAAAGGAAAAGGAAGCGATACAAGAACCTAATCCATGTAGTCAAAATCAACGTCTCAGCGCCATCGACGCTAATGCAAACTCAAAAAAACTTGGTGAGTTTTGCGGGGTGGGGTGGGGGAGACCGGTGCCGCGTGGGGGTGTGGTGTTACCGGTAAAAGCGCTAGCTGCCATGCGCGCGATCACGTCCTCCAGTACTTGTTCTTTCTCGCTCTTGCTATTATTACTGTTATTATTATTATTAGTATTATTTTTAGTATTATTATTATTGTTATTACTCTTGTTGTTGTTGTTGTTGCTGTTGTTCTTCTGGGTTTTTTTCTTTTTCTTTTTCTTCTGACTTTCCTCCTCCTCCTCCTCCTCCTCTTCTTCTTCCTCCTCCTCCTCCTCCTCCTTCTTCTTCTTCTTCTTTTTCTTCTTGTCCTGCAGCTGTTGTTGCTTTTCTTTTTCCATCCTTGCCTTCTCTTTCTGCTCCCTTGCATCCCTCTCCTTTCTCTCGTCTTCTAGAAGTTTCTTAATGGATTGTGTTTGATCTGCAATAGCCTTGTTGACAAGGGACTGAACGACTGCTCTCGAAACACCAGCGGCCGAACCCTCCTGAGTACACAATATTATCGTACACAGGACGGTCCGGACACCGGTGATTTCAAAGCAGGCGTTTAATCACTTATAAAGAAGGCAATTACAGAACAAACCAAGGCCATTAAGAATTGCTAGAAGACGAAAGAAATCAGAGGGAGGACAGGGAGAAGAAAAAGGTGCAAGAAAGGAAAGAAAAAAGAGAGGCAACAACAGGAAAATAAGAAGGAAGGAAAGAAGAAGAAGAAGAAGA
This sequence comes from Paulinella micropora, assembly GCA_019918135.1. Classification (NCBI taxonomy): domain Eukaryota; phylum Cercozoa; class Imbricatea; order Euglyphida; family Paulinellidae; genus Paulinella; species Paulinella micropora. The sequence continues at coordinate 189,473 of WBZZ01003531.1, forward strand.
AGAAGAAGAAGAAGAAGAAGAAGAAGAAGAAGAAGAAGAAGAAGAAGAAGAAGAAGGAGGAGGAGGAGGAGGAGGAGGAGGAGAGATTTCATACCTCGTCGACGTGCTCTTGCTGTGACTCGTCCTTAACAGCCTTCGGCTTCTTGCTGCTGCTTTTGCCTAGCCAGACACAAATATACTAACAAGCAATAGAGGATGCAAGGTCAATTTGTTACCTGCCTTGCTCTTTTTGGGTTTCTTGTGCGTGGGAGTGGGCGTCTCGTCTTCCTCTTCCTCCTCGACCTCGAGCTCCTCCACCGGTTCTGCACACACCACATGCACATATATTATGATTCATGTTTTCCGTTTTCATATTACATCATACTCATTTTTGCTACCCAATTTCGGTTTCTTGACTCTGCTTGAAGACCGAGGTTCGCCGTTCCCTTCTCTCTTGCGCTAAAATGTGAGAAGAAAGAAAGGGGTGTGTGTTTGTGTGTGCACGTGCGTGTGTGTGTGTGTGGGGGGGGGGGGTGTGCAAGAAGCATATACGACCTTGTTTGCCATCAGCAGAAGCAAAAGCTCTTCTTCC
>WBZZ01003532.1:0-5000 GCA_019918135.1 Paulinella micropora
CGGTCAATCAATTTTGTATCTAATCATAATCATAATCATAATCATAATCATCATTTGTATCTATAATCATAATCATAATCATAATCATAATAATAATAATAATAATCAGTTTTGTATCTATAATAATATCATAATCATAATCATAATCATAATTTGTATCTATAATCATAATCATAATCAGAATCAGAATCATAATAATAATCAGTTTTGTATCTATAATAATAATGTATCTATAGCGGCAGCTCCGTGCTCATGGGCGCAGGCTTGCTTTACTGGACCCGGAACTTCTATGGTAAAAAGTGTTTATCATATAGATAGATAGATAGATAGATAGATAGATAGATAGATAGATAGATAGAGAGATAGAGAGATAGAGAGATAGAGAGATAGATAGATAGATAGATAGATAGATAGATAGATAGATAGACAGATAGATAGATAGATAGATAGATAGATAGATAGATAGATAGATAGATAGATAGATAGATACCATAGATACATAGATAGATCGATAGATCGATAGATCGATGGTTATTATTACTACTGCTACTGTTGTTGTTGTATTGTTGCTGTTGCTGTTATTGTTATTGTTGTTGTTGTTGTTGTTGTTGTTTGTTGTTGTTGTTGTTATCACCACCATCACCACCATCATCACTACCACCACCATCATCATCACCATCATCACCATCATTATCACTACCATCAACATCAACATCAACATCATCATCATCATCATCATCATCATCATCATCATCATCATCATCATGAATTTGTTTAGGACACTATCTTAAGTACGGTGGTACCGCCGAAGATATCCGACGCGAAGAAGCGGAGAAGGCAGCAAGAAAAGGCCAGTCCTAACCACGCAAGGACGAAAGCGAAGAGAAGGTGAGGCACAAGGAAGCGATGAGGCCAGAAGAAAAGCTGGGGGGGGGGGGGGGGGGGGGGGGGGGGGGACATGGCAGGAGACGGCCAGACTATGCCCCGGGCCAATGTCACCTCCGCACCACAAATTACAGACGACATTCAACATCGGAAAAAATGATTTTCCTTCTCCAACTGATTTTTCTCAAGCAATATTGAGACGGAGACAATGCTGAAAACGTCATTTGGCAACCCCCCCCCCTTCTCTAGATCTTTCAAACGATGCCTTGCAAGTGAAAATTTCACGGTATTTGCGGTGACTTCCCGGAAAGTTACCACAACTTCCCCTCTCATAACATACTTTGTCAAAATCTTCGCGGTATTTGCAGTGACTTCCGGGAACTTTCCACATTATTGTTTGTCTATTTCGGCTTCTTCATTGTGGGTGAAGGAGACGTGAGTTCAATTCGTGGCCTCGACATCCAAGAGATTGCATCCAAACATACAAATACATACATACATACATACACACATACATACATACATACATACATACATACATACATACATATATGCATGCATACATACATAAGTCCTGGGCATGACTTTAAACTGTACTAACCTTCGTTCTGACTCTGAAGAGCCACATTCGTTTGTACCCTTCATCAACTTAAGACTCTAGATTCACCTTTTACCACATTCCTTCTCATACTTCGACTTCCCACTCATCCCTAAGTGGCAAGGATTTATTAAAGAGTAATTGCGTAAAAAAAAAGTACATACATGTTCTAATAATTTGTAGTTGGACGTGTTTGACTTCCTTCACCTAACTTGAGGCACAGAGTGACAGATTTGAGAGCATGACCTTAAACTGTGACTGTTTTTTCAAGTTTTTTTTTTTTAACATTTTATTTTTCTCGTTTTGTATCTCAGTCAGAGTCTTGATACCACTTCCATTTTCCTCATAGTCTTACGCTTCCCACGTATTCCTGACTCACCGCTATTTGCACTCGAAGTATTTTCTTATTACAAGTGTTTGCGTAAAGAAAGAGTTATTAGTAAAAAAAATTTGAAATTTTTTATGTATCATGATAGTTATAATGAACTTTCACGACTAAGAATCTGAAGTTCAACTTGATACCCGGTGCCATGATTACTGATGTTCGCCTTCTCAAGCTACATGCTCGGTATGCCGGCCCACCCGTATTGTTACAGTGACTCCCAATCATAATATTTAATAATATAAACGTCTATCTAACGACATCAATGAAGAATGAGGAATACCCGTAACGTAGAAGGGACTCCGACTCCGTCACGATACTCTCCAAGCCAAGGATAACCGCCGCCGATGGACCGGAACGTCATAGATGAAGTTAATGCAACATGATTATATACCGACCGGGTGGGCCGGCATAATGCCCTCTCCCCCTCGACCGTGACGCGGCGGCGGCCCGGGCGTGCCGGGCCGGCCCTCCGGCGTCACCGGGATGCGCGAAAAGTCGAGTCAAGATCAGCTGAACCAAACCGGGCCCGGATATTAATATAAAACAGTGTGACTCGAACTTGATTTATCAGGCTCGAGTGACTCGTGACGGTCCCGGCGACACCGGCCCGGGTGACTAGACCCGGGCCTTTTCCTCACTGCTAAAATTGCATCATGCATACATACATACATACATACATACAGACATACAAACCGTATGATACATACATACATACATACGTACTATGATACTAGTACATAGTACCCCGGCTGCGTGTTACCCTACTAACTCACTCATCGTCCCCCCCATCTAGTCACAGTGTGACTCTGTGAGTCTAGACTACCACCCGGTTACTACGGTTATTCATAAAGTGATCTCGACTTTACGCTTGACACTGATTAAAATCCGTTTTCTCCATATTACTGGGTACATTCAGGTGTCAGACTCAGCCATCAAATTTGCCATGATTTAAGTGTCAGATTTCAGATTAGCGGTCAGGTTTTAGATTAGCGGCCAGAATTTAAATTAGTTCAATTTAACGGTAACATTTCGCAAAAATGATACAGATTTTGCGGACGTATATAGCCGTTAAATTGAAGGTGACTAATTTGAATTCTGACCACTAATTCGAAATCTGACCGCTAATCAGTGAAATCTGACACTTAACTAAAATTCGATGGCTGAGTTTGACACTTGAATGTACCCAGTAATATTATCGTCCATTCGACCTCGTCGGCGCCAAAAGCCTCGGATTTTGAAAGTTCACGAGTTCCCTCGTGTAAACACCGTTGGCTCAAAGTCAGTGCCACTTTATGACTGTGAAAACTGGCCACCCCATATTTCCCATCAATACAATTTTGGTAAAACCGTGACTGTGCTTGCGTAAAACTCCTTCGGAAAATAATTTTTCAACTAGTGACGGTGCAGTGGGAAAAGACTCGGGGTTACAGGATCTCAAGTTTCGGATCATGCGGCCTTGCTCGCCCGGGGCCTTTCAAGTGCTTGACTTTTTTTTACGCAATCACTCTTTTAATAGAAACTTGCCAGTCGTAAGAGTGAGTGGGAAGACGAAGCATGAAAAGAAAAGTTTGGCTCGGAGGGACGATCCGCCACTGGTACAGAGCTTGGGGGGGGGGGGGGGGTGTTGAGTTGGTTGGGGAAGGCTAGCCTACTGTTCCTATTCACTGCCAGACTTTCCGAGCCAATTGTATTGATGCAATGCTCAGCCGCCTATTACTGCCACTCAACTTGAAAGACGGTACAACTTCTGTTTCTTTCCTGAACTGGCGGGAATTATTCTCAGATGATTGCTCAGTAAAGCAAATCAAGTTGCGGCGTAGAAGTACTAAAGGTGCACAGGGGGACGCCCCTGCTACAGGCAGTTACTAAATTAAAATCAGTGCTGAACTAATATGGCTAAGTCTCAACCAGCCTTCTGGCTTTGATAGTAATAATTCAAAAATCATTGATCAAAATTTGAACGGCGTCTTAGGAATGGTTACCACCCTCCAAAGGAAATTTCTAGGTTGGAGTGCAGGTGAAAAAAATATGAGTATGAGTATGCGTATGAGTATGAGTATGAGTATGAGTGTATTAATTATAAGTATAAGTATAAGTATAAGTATAAGTATAAGTATAAGTATGAGTATTAGTATAAGTATAAGTATAAGTATAAGTATGAGTATGAGTATAAGTATAAGTATAAGTATAAGTATAAGTATAAGCATAAGTAGTATAAGTATAAGAAGTAAGAATAAGTATCAGTATACGTATAAGTATAAGTATTATAAGTACAAGTATTATAAGTATAAGTATATGTATATGTATATGTATATGTATATGTATAAGTATAATACGTATGAGTAAGTATAAGTATAAGTATAAGTATAAGTATAAGTATAAGTATAAGTATAAGTATAAGTATATGCGTAAGTGTAAGTATAAGTGCAAGTGTAAGTGTAAGTGTAAGTGTAAGTTTAAGTGTAAGTGTAAGTGTAAGTATAGGCATACGTGTAAGTATAAGTATTAGTATAAGTATAAGTATAAGTATAAGTATAAGTATAAGTGTAAGTATAAGTATAAGTATAAGTATAAGTAAAAGTGTAAGTAAAAGTATATTAATTACATTAAGTATATTAAGTATAAGTATACGTATAAGTGTAAGTATAAGTATGAGTATAAGTATAAGTATAAGTATAAGTATAAGTATAAGTATAAGTATAAGTATAAGTATAAGTATAAGTATAAGTATAAGTATAAGTATAAGTAAGTATTTACATTAAGTATATTAAGTATAAGTATAAGTATAAGTATAAGTATAAGTATAGTATAAGTATAAGTATAAGTATAAGTATAAGTATAAGTATAAGTATATAAGTATAAGTATAAGTATAAGTATAAGTATAAGTATAAGTATCAGTATAAGTATCAGTATCAGTATCAGTATCAGTATCAGTATCAGTATCAGTATCAGTATCAGTATCAGTATCAGTATAAGTATAAGTATAAGTATAAGTATAAGTATAAGTATAAGTATACGTATAAGTATAAGTATACGTATAAGTATAAAGTATAAGTATAAGTATAAGTATAAGTATAAGTATAAGTATAAGTATAAGTATTGCGAGTGTGAGTATTATAAGTATAATAATT
>WBZZ01003532.1:15000-17500 GCA_019918135.1 Paulinella micropora
TACATAGATACATAGATACATATATAGATATCTGTCGATCATGTGCGCCTTATCAGAGGTGCATACACACATACAGATATAGATATATACATAGATACATAGATACATATAGACATACATACCTGCTGATCATGTGCGCCTTATCAGAGGGGCATACATACATACAGACATAAATATATACATAGATACATAGATACATACAAACATACATACCTGCCGATCATGTGCGCCTTATCAGAGGATACATAGAGACATGGATACATACATAGATACATAGATACTACAGACATACATACCTGCCGATCATGTGCGCCTTATCAGAGGTGCATACATACATACAGACACGGATACATAGATACATAGATACATACAGACATACATACCTGCCGATCATGTGCGCCTTATCAGAGGGGCATACACACATAAAGACATAGATACATAGATACATAGATACATACAAACATACATACCTGCCGATCATGTGCGCCTTTACATAGATAGATACATAGATACATAGACACATACAGACATACATACCTGCAGATCATGTGCGAGTTATCAGAGGGGCATACATACATAGATACATAGATACGTAGAAACATAGACACAAACAGACATACATACCTGCCGATCATGTGCGCCTTATCAGAGGTGCATACATACATACAGACACGGATACATAGATACATAGATACATACAGACATACATACCTGCCGATCATGTGCGCCTTATCAGAGGGGCATACATACACAGATACATAGATACATAGATACATAGATACATAGATACATAGATACATTTAGACAGACATACCTGCCGATCATGTGCGCCTTACATAGATAGATACATAGATACATAGACACATACAGACATACATACCTGCCGATCATGTGCGCCTTATCAGAGGGGCATACATACATGCGCATAGATAGATAGATACATAGGCACATAGACACATACAGACAGACATACCTGCCGATCATGTGCGCCTTACATAGATAGATACATAGATACATAGGCACATACAGACATACATACCTGCCGATCATGTGCGAGTTATCAGAGGGGCTTTTCCCGGCTCGACAGATCAACAGAACAGCCTTATCCTAGATAGATAGATAGATAGATAGATAGATAGAGATAGATAGACAGATAGACAGACAGATAGATAGATAAATAGTCTGTCAGTAAGTCAGATAGATAGATAGATAGATAGATAGATAGATAGACAGACAGATAGATACGTGGATAGATAGATAGATAAAGATCAAGCAGATTATTAACCTCTGCCCGCGAGTGGGTAGATGGCCCTACTTTTCTCATGTTTTGTGTGAATTGAATTTTTGATTGTCCGTCTGGTATGCGTTTGCGCATTAGCATGCCCTTGAAAATCCCTAACTTTGGCAAAACCGCCCGGATTTGAATCGCGATGGTTCTCTTTGCATCTGCATTACTGCCGAGCAAGGCCTATAGCAGTATATTATGCGGCTAGCCACAAATTTGGCGTCTTTTGCGGGCGAGCCGGGCCGGGCCGGCGAGCCAGCAAAACACGTGAAATTTGGCGCGCCGCGCTATGTAGTTTTATCGGTAATCTGACCATATTTTGTGGAGGTGGCCGATTAATGTAAGTATCAGTATAAATATAACTCTGAGGGAAGCCCTCCTTCATGTATGTATGTATGTATGTATGTATGTATGTATGTATGTATGTATGTATGTATGTATGTACCCCAACGAGCTCAGTCCAGAGGAGCGCGCCTTAGATCTATCTATCTATCTATCTATCTATCTATCTATCTATCTATCTATCTATCTATCTATCTATCTATCTATCTATCTATCTATCTACCTATCTATCTATCTATCTATCTACCTACCTACCTACCTATCTATCTATCTATCTATCTATCTATCTATCTATCTATCTATCTATCTATCTATCTATCTATCTACCTACCTACCTATCTATCAATTTATCTATCTATCTATCTATCTATCTATCTATCTATCTATCTATCTATCCATCTATCTATCTATCTATCTATCTATCTATCTATCTATCTATCTATCTATCTATCTATCTTCCAAGACTCAGTGCCGAAGCAAGTCTCACACCGCCAGCCAGGCAGTCAGTATAAGTATAAGTATAAGTATAAGTATAAGTATAAGTATAAGTATAAGTATAAGTATAAGTATAAGTATAAGTATGATGATAAGTATGAGTGCAAGTATAAGTATAAGTGTATGTAAGTGTTCACGCCCGCCAGCCAGGCCAGTCAGTATAAGTATAAGTATAAGTATAAGTATAAGTATAAGTATAAGTATAAGTATAAGTATAAGTATAAGTATAAGTATGAGTATAAGTATAAGTATGATTATAAGTATAGTATAAGTATAAGTAACCAAGCCTCACGCTTGCCAGCCAGGCCAGTCAGTATAAGTATAAGTATAAGTATAAGTATAAGTATAAGTATAAGTATAAGTATGAGTATAAGTATG
>WBZZ01003532.1:30000-57500 GCA_019918135.1 Paulinella micropora
TTTCTTCCTTCCTTCCTTCCTTCCTTCCCTCCTTCCTTCCCTCCTTCCTTCCCTCCTTCCTTCCCTCCTTCCTTCCCTCCTTCCTTCTCTCCTTCCTTCCCTTCCTTCCTTCCTTCCTTTTCTTCCTTCCTTTCCTTCCTTCCTTTCTTTCTTTCTTTCTTTCTTTCTTTTTTTTCTTTTTTTCTTTCTTGCTTTCTTTCTTTCTTTCTTGCTTTCTTTCTTTCTTTCTGTCTTTCTGTCTTTCTTTCTTTCTTTCTTTTTTCTTTCTTTCTTTCTTTTTCTTTCTTTCTTCTCTCTCTCTGTCTCTGTCTCTCTGTCTGTCTCTCTCTCTCTCTCTTCCTCTCTCTCTCTCTCCTCTCTGTCTTTCTCTGTCTAGACATAACAAACAAGAAGACAACGGATAATATATCCGATTTACAAGCTACAAAGTCTCACAATGAATTTCCGAATCAAGCCTGTTCTATGCTATCCTAATTCTTTGTCTGGCAGGAATGTCATAGTGTGTAACGACCATGTGGCGTTGATCCATCCCGACATCGACCAGACGACAGAAGACATCATCGCAGACACGCTCAAAGTGGAGGTAGCTAATGACTTCATTACTAAGTTAAACACATATATGTGGATCGATGTTTTAGATCGATCGATCGATCGATCCATCCATCCATCCATCCATTCCAGCTTCCGTCCTCCTCCTTTCCTTTCCTTTCCTTCCTTCCTTCCTTCCTTCCGTTCTTCCTTCCCTCCCTCCCTCCCTCCCTCCCTCCTTCCTTCCTTCTTTCCTTCCCTCCCTCCTTCCCTTCTTTCCTTCTTCCTTCTTTCTTTTTTCTTTCTTTCCTTCTTTCTTTTCCTTTTTCTTTTTCCTTCCTTCCATTCGTTCATCTATAATTCTTTCTATCTTAGGTGTATCGGCAATCCGTTGCTAAGCAAACTTTGGTAGGCAGCTACTGTTGCCTCACCAACTCAGGCGCCCTGGTAAAAGATTCACTCTGACAAAAAAATAGTTTTGGAAAAATATTGTGAGAGAAAATTGCCACCTCCCCCCCACCCCCCAAAAAAAAAACACACACACACAAAACGGGTTTGTTACATGCATGTTTACGTATGTGTATGCAACTCCCCATCTTGTCACAGGTGCATCCCAAAACCACACGCGCAGAGCAAAAAGAGCTGGCGTCGCTGCTGCAAGTACCAGTAGCCGCCGGGACTGTCAACCGCGGTAGCCCAGTCGTAGCAGGCGGGCTCGTGGTGAATGACTGGGCCGCGTTCTGCGGTCATGACACCACCTCGACCGAGCTCGGGGTGATCGAGAAGGTGTTTAACTTGCAGGAGGAGGAGGCAGAGATCGTAGAGGAGATCCGCGCGAGCTTGATCGACGAGCTGGCTTAAAGATGTGCACAGCTCTCTCTCTCTCTCTCTCTCTCTCTCTCTCTCTCTCTCTCTCTCTCTCTCTCTCTCTCTCTCTCGCGCTCTCTCTCTCTCTCTCTCTCTCTCTCTCTCTCCCTTCCCCCCCCCCCCCCCCCCCCTCTCCTGCTGCCCGTTGACAGTACGTTTGTATAGTTACCACCACTCGGAGTTGCTATGTTATTAAATTATACTAAAATGTTTATCCAAGATCCAGACTTGAATCAGTATTGGTGACGCTCAAGAGATGAAAAAATTTCAAAGTTTTTCGATTTTTGTTGGAATTTTAGTTTTGTTTGAATTTCAGTTTTTGTCTGAGCACTTATTATATTAATATCACTCAATTCCTAGCGGCATCTTCCGTTTAATTCTCATTCAAGAGTTTGTCAGATATCTCCGGCTTTCAAGTTTGATGGTCGGAGGCAATGCGGTCAATAACTTCATTTAAAACTAAGTAGTGTCGATAAAAAGCAAGCGCCGACGGTTCGGTTCAACTTGCCCTGATTATTATGAATATTATTTGTAACGGTAGCCGATGATCCTGATCTTATATATAATATTAACTTACCTTCAACTTCTCACTTACTGATATTTCAAGTTCCCGGCTCTCAATCATGGCTACGAGAGGGCTAGTACTATAAGTGCGGATATCATTGTGATCCCAACTTGTGTGTAGTATATTATGATATATTGAATGCTATTGGACCGGGTTTCAACGTGAGAACTGAGCCGAGAACTTCATGTCGGAGGCTTTCTACACAGACTCGAATCAGTTGTCACAAGGAAAAGGCTTCAAGGAAGACAAAACTGCCTGAAGAAAAGCCTCCCGGCCGATCATCAAGTTGTCAACTTGTGACTTGATTACTAGTTAATATCATGATATCATGCCGGCGACTCATCAGGCGATGGCTCGGATATCCGGGCCGGCGGGCCGTAAATCATCACTGATATTAACAATTAACAACACGTCGGACTATTAATAAAATTTACCTTTAATAGTAACTGTGTTTTCAAAGCCCTGACATAAATAAATTTTAATATAATCAAACTTAAAATCAAAATTTTTGTTTTAGAATAGTTCGAGTCATGAGTTTGGCAGTTTGGCCACCAAATGATACAGATTTCAATCAGGCATCGCCTCATGTGTTGACCGTGCCGTGGCAAATTACCCAAAAGGCTGGCACGGTAACTGTTAGCTTTGTTTCGGAATTTAAATTCAATGTTAATATTAATACCGACGGTAGCATATTTATGAGCCTCCGTTCAATTAAATTCAGTATGTACGGCCCCCGACTCTGTGGCTGTTACAGACGCAAATTTCTACTATTAGTAAAATGCTTTGTCCGACCTCAGCCTGTGTACTTAATATTATTAATTCCGGTAATATTATGAATAATAAGCTGTTTTCCAATGATCATATTAATATTTCCTCAATATTTCCGAATTTTATGTATATCTTCGCTGCAAAAAAATAGTAACTCAGCACTTCGCCGTTGCTAAACCTTTGTAAGTTCCCACTGATCGCCTCGAGTGGCACCGATCCGGTACCCTCTACGGGACCGTAGAAAGTAAACATTAAAATATCATTAATCAATGAATTGCTAACGAAAATCTTAAACTCAGTTGAACCAAAGAGATTTCTGGCAACTTTTAAGTCGCAACACTGATCCTGGTCATTTATTAATATTAAATTATATATTAATAACTTGTCACTTCAAATTCAATGATTGAATAATTTAATAATGTCCGTTGTCAGCAAAACTATTGAAATTTACGTTCGATAATAATTGTTCCGCGATCACTGAACCCCAAAAAACAGCTGAGAGAGAAAAAAAAATTGAGCTGCAGGCTGTTTTTGCCTCCGATATGAATGTGAACAATTATGAAATTTGTCTGAAACGTCGGGTTGTGAATCGGCACAGCCGGAAAGGGGTCAGTAACACAAGGCTGATAAATTAAGCAAGCTGCTGAAAGTTTGGCAGCTACATAAATAATAATCTGTTTGATCTATGTACTATATAAATGTCCTGAACTCTTCGATAACTAGAAAAGCAATGTCTGGGTAAAAAAGAAACTCTGAAGTCATTTCCAGAAAGGATTTTCCTGGGGTCATGGGCCATTTTGAAAGGAGTCGGCTGGAAGGTTAGAGTTATAGGTCGGCCATGGGCAGCGGGATCTTCGCCTTGAGCTTGGTCGCACGACGATACTCGCTCAGCGCGAACTCGGTGTAGCCGTTGGGGTCGTTACCTCCACCGAAGACGAGCCGACAGGCGCACTGGAAGGCCAGGTTGTTGAAGTCAGGCGCCATGTTCTGGTACAAGGGGTCTTTCCTGTTCTGTCGGTCCACCAGCGTAGCCATCTTCTCCAGACAGTCCATCACCTCCTTCTTGCTGATGACGCCATGTCTCCACCAGTTGTAGACATGTTGTGCGTTGATGCGCAGAGTGGCACGGTCCTCCATCAGGCCAACATCGTCACGGTCCGGCACCTTGGAGCAGCCCACTCCCTGCTGCACCCAGCGTACCACATAACCCAGCAGGCCTTGGCAGTTGTTCTCCAGCTCCTTCTGGATGGATTCCGCGTCCAGCTTCTCGGTCAAGAGCGGGGGCAGCAGCAGGTCCGACAACTTGCTGCGCGGGCCGCCCGCCTTGATCTCGGCCTGCACTTTGACCACATCCACCTGGTGGTAGTGCATCGCGTGCAGTGTAGCGCCCGTGGGGGAGGGCACCCAGGCGGTGGTGGCGCCGGCCTTGGGCTCCGCCATCTTAGTAGCCAACATCTCCTTCATCTCATCTGGCTTGGCCCACATTCCCTTGCCGATCTGTCCCACCCCGTTCAGGCCACAGGCCAGACCCACGTCCACGTTCCAGAGTTCGTAAGCCTCCTTCCAGATGGCCTTCTTGACGCTGTGCTTGCACATCATCGGGCCTGCCTCCATGCTAGTGTGGATCTCATCACCAGTGCGGTCCAGGAAGCCTGCAGACAGACACATCAACATGCATGTATGTACGTCTATATGCATGCAAACTGATTTGACAAAGTCACAGGGAAAATCCATACGGAAGTTGTAAGTAATTTTCGCAAAAGAAAAAACGGTAGTCTTCCATGCAGTGGCTTCTTGTGGTCAACACCCACACACACACACAGAAAGTAACGCGTCTGTGCTGACAAACTAGATAGACAGATAGATAAACCTGTGTTGATGAAGATGCAGCGGTCGGCTGCGCGGTGGATGCACTCGGACAAGTTGACAGTGGTGCGACGCTCCTCGTCCATCACACCCATCTTGATGGTGTTGGCAGGGAGGCCCAGCTCTTTCTCTACCAGCCCCATCAGCTCTACGTTGAATCCCACTTCATCAGGCCCGTGCATCTTGGGCTTGACGATGTACATGGAGCCACGACGGCTGTTCATTCCCTGTGCTCCCTTACGCAGGTCGGGGATGGCGGCCAGAGCAGACATCATGGCGTCAACCATCGCCTCCGGCACCTGGATAGGTGGGTGGGTAGGTAGGCAGGTAGGTAGGTAGGTACTAGGTTGCTAGGTAGTAGGGTAGGTAGATGGATCACATTCACACAGTACATCAAACACATATAGAAGTATATATTTACCTGCTCGTGTGTCTTCCTGAGCAGCACCATGTCGGTGTACATGTGCATGCCCACATTGCGCACCAGCAGCACCGAGCGGCCCGCCAGCGTCGCCTGCTTGCCCTCCGGCGTGATGATCTGCTTGTCTTCGTTCAATCGGCGAGTGACAGTTTTGCCACCTTTTTCGAAAGTGCTCACCAGCGTACCACGCACCAGCCCCGCCCAGTTCCTGCAGACATTTAGAAAACATAGATAATTACTTAGGTCTAGGTGTAAGCAGAGATGTAGATGCTTAGTCAGATTATGTAGATATGAGAAGTTCCTATTTCTTAAGTACAACGAACCATGACTTCAAGCGCTTCGATTTCAGTCAGTATTTGCATCTACAACCTGTGTTATGGCTCACTAGAAAGCTCTTGACGAGAGCTTTCAAATGAGCCACTACACAAGCCGCAAGGACCACAACCGGCTGAGAACGAAATGTTTGAAGTCATTGCTCAATGTGGTTGAGTTCCTTCAAGGAACTTCTCATGGAGACCTGTAGACGTTGCACTTGTCCTCGGCGTCCGCGGCGGCTACGGAATCTTCCATGTCCGCAATGGTGGACACCGCAGCTTCCATCAGGATATCGCTCACTCCTAGATAGAGATAGGTAGGCAGGTGGGGAGGAAGAGAGAGAGAGAGAGAGAGAGAGAGAGATAGAGTAGAGTAGGAAGATAGTACCGGCCGTGTTAGTTTTGCCAACCAGCGAGTTGGGGTTAATCTGCAGTTCCACGTGCAGCCCGTGGTGCTTGAAAAAGATGTTGGACAGACCGCCCTCCTTTTTCTCTTGGTAGCCCACGAACTGTGCAGGACTGGCCAGGGCGACACTCTGTCCGTTACTCATCGCACACCTACGTCGATAGATAGGTAGGTAGGTAGGTGGGTAAACATAGGTAGGAAGATAGATAGGTAGATAGATTAGATAGATAGATAGATACATTTGATAGATTAGATAGATAGATATATAGATAGACAGTAGATAGATGGATAGGTAGATAGATAGATAAATAAGATAGATACCTGAGCATGCCGCCTGAGAAGGTGAAGCCCACCACTTGTTCGAAGCGCGCCCCGCCCTCCAGGGGAAACGTCTGGTCCAGAAACTGGAAAGCGTACTGGAAAACGCGCGCGCCACGCACGGGGTTGTACGAGGAACCTTGCTCAGCGCCTGCAGAGGAATGGAAATAGCAATGATATTTATAAATATCATCTGACAGGAAAGAATCATGGTGATGATACTACTATTACTTAACTACGACTACAACTACTAAACACATACACAGGATACACATACAACACATACACACATACGGAAGCATGTACTTGTTACCATCGGTCTCGGGAATCACGTTGGTGCCGTAGAGGGCGTCCAGCAGACTACCCCAGCGCGCGTTGGCCGCGTTCAGAGCATATCTGGCGTTGTCGATCGGCACGACGAGCTGAGGGCCGGGAGTGCTGGAGATCTCCGGATCCACATTTTGAGTGCGCACCTGACCGAGAAAAAGTGAAGATAATACTGATAACTTCAAGTGCTCTGATATCACAAAACACACCTACAGGGAGAGCGTTTGGGGGGGGGGGGGGGGGGTGATAGGTACACGCGTACACTCAAGACACAAAAGCGCGCGCACACACAGACAGAGAACCTTGAAGGGAGCGGGCGGGGGCAGCAAGTAGCCGATGCTGGTCAGAAACTGGGCGTAGTGCTCGGCATCCCAGGCCTGTGAGATGAGAAAGGTAGCTGGATAGATACAGTGGCGGGTGCGCGCGCGCGAGCGAGAGGAGAGGGGGTGGGGTGGGGGGGAGGGGGTCATTTCCCTTTTGAGGGCGGAGCAGCAATCTCTCTCTCTCTCCACACACACACGCGCGCGCGCACCTGGCCACGGCGTTCCAGCAGGTAGGCGTCGATCTGCGCCTGGATGGCATCGCGCTTCTTGAGAAAGGCGCGATTGCGGTTGGCCATCTTCTCAACCTGTATTTCAACGGTGCGCAGCAGAGAGAACAATGAGCACGCGAACTTAAGCATGCCCATGCATCACTGAATTCATGCGTGCATGCATGTAGGGATGATGTGCGTTTATATGAAAATGTGCATAGTTGCAAATATGTACGTATGTATTTCAGTATCAATGTTTATCATTTGTGTGTATGTACATACGATGTACCACTGAGGAGAGAGAGTTGAAGAATTTCTGCGCATCGAACCCAGTGCCGACGGAGATCTAAGCGAAAAACACGCATACACACATACACGTGTATGCATGTATTTGGCAGGGCAAAAAGTATGCTGGTATTATCATTTGTGCGACTTGTGATATGTGTGTGTTTATGTATGTGCGCGTATGTGTCTATGTGCCTATATACGTTTGTGTGCATGTTTCGAAAGCCTAAGCATGCACGTATATGTATTCCAACCTCTTTCTCGACCAGTTCGAAGAGTCCACGGTTGACTAGCAGAGCACCTGCACGGCAGAACAGCGATGTGAAAAAGACTTCAAACCCAGCGCTGACTTACACAGGACGCAAGATACAGATACACAACCAGATACACCGACAGACACAAGACATGACTTCATGCTTGTGTTGCGTGGTGTGAATATGCGTGGTGTGTGCTCTTGTCCTTCATGTCCTTCCTGTCGGTCTGTCTGGTATGTGTTACTCGTAACGGACATTTTGTGTCTGAGAATGTATGAAAGGGGTGTAGCGTATGTTTGGTATCTGCAACTTGGCATTCCATAGGTTTCCCTTCAGTCTGTCGTCATTCCATGCAGACATTTGAAAAAAGCAAACTGCCGCAGTCGTGAATTTTTACTGTGGACATGAATATGTCAGTTTTGACTCCCCCGTAGAAAAGGTTCTTGTTGCAGGGCTGTATGTTCTGTGTCCTTTGTCTGCCCGTCTCGTTGTGTTCCCTCTTCTCGAACAGACCCCTTCCTTCCCTTAGCCTTCATGTGCGGTTGCTTGGTGCGCGACGTACCAATTTCCACGTAGTTGTCAGTCATGGCTGGATAGGCAGGATGCAGAAACACCTGCAACATCAACAAGATGTCACATCCTGCTTGTTCCAGTGCTGCTTATGTTTCGCTTCGCACTCTCTGTCTTCTCAAACTGCCGGTAGCATGATATCTGTCTTTCCGCCACCAAGGAATACAGCAACCACTGTCGACCTCGAGAGTTGTACCTTTCAGCGAACAAATAGTCTTGCGATGGTTGGAGAAGTGTTCACAATGCTTAAGGCCGGTAATTGCCGACTTTCTGCCACTTTTCTTGAATGAAATGAAAATAATTCAAATAAAGACTTCTCGGGCCGAACTTCGAGATTACCTCAACCAAAACTCCAATCCAAACGGACATTTGCTTCTGTCCATCCATTTTTTAAACAAAAAACCGGCCCGGCGGAAGATGCGTGTCACTTTTACCGATTTTTGCGGACAGATCAGAGATGGCCGGCCCGCAACGCAATGTTCTACTCGTACGAAATATGTACGAAATATGATTTATTTGTCCACAACCACAGCCCAAGCACCCCACGCACCGGTGCCATAACCCAAACACGACCGAAGCGTTAAGCGTCTGCAAAAAAAAGCGTGGAACAGAATCAGCGCGATGCTGCGTTACATGGCGAGAGGGTGCCGAGCGACGCTCAAATCAAGCATGTCATTCGTCGCGTATGAACAGAACAAAGACACTGACTGACTCTCAGTGGTGTCAGTGGGCAATAGTTGGGAACTTCGGATAAATTTCACGGATGACTTGCAACACATCGTGTTCCAACAGGGCACCATGGAGTTTGTAATGCCGCTTGCAGACTTCGACGATGCTTGCCTCTGTTTGTGTGGCATAGTTGGTGCTGACAATTATAAGGGTGTTGATCACAGTCGGACCTGTACACTTTTTTTCTCCTGGATCAAACCTCTTACCATACAGGCAGTTGGCGGCTCAGACTTCCTAAGATGGTTCAAGTGCTTGCTGTGGCTGAAGTCTTTCGTGAGATCCAGTGGGCGACCAAGGCCCTTGAACAACAGCTTGGAACATTCGCCAGTCTCCTTTTATCAGACCCTTAGTGGATAACGCACACAGGAGTCCCCTCGCTCAACTGTCTCATCGAATCGATTTTCAAACTAAAAGAAGAAGGAATGGAGATCATGGCATTTCCGGTCATGCTTGCCTACTTCTGACAGTTTTACGTTATGCATCTTGTGGACAATCGATGCACCCTCGAAAAAATTTCAGAATGTGTTGAAAACCACTTGGTTGTTGTGAGCAGAATTGACTTGCGACTCAGCGTTTGCTTTTTAGCATTCGCAACCACCATGGCTTGCTCTTGCACCCTTGTGGAGTCTAGAAGATATCATATAGGCTAGCGCAAGAAAAGTCAAAGAAATGGTTACGCAACCCTACTGAGAAAGCATTGTTATGACTAACTGCTTCTTACATTTTTTGACAGTCTTTTAATTATCTTCTCTTGTTTTTAATATATACTCTTTTTAATTTTATCTCTGTCTTTTTAACCTTACTATTTTTTCTTTTCCTTTCCCTCTTTGCATTCTCCACCTAAAAAAAAAAAAAAAAAAAAAAAAAAAAAAAAAAAAAAAAAAAAAAAAAAAAAAAAAAAGCGCTTGCTTTGTACCCTTCAATCTGGATTCCGATTCTGTTTCTGAAGAGTTATCTTTTTTACGCCCCACAATCACTCTTCAATTTTAGTAGTACTATAAATTTTACGCAAGCACTGTTTGAATAAAATTCTTGCACTCGTAAAAGTTGAGTGGGAAGACGAAGAGACAGAAGTGAAGAGTTAACTAAGAAGTGAAGGGGAAGAAACAGAGTTTCAAACCGAAGGGATGTTCGCATACTTAGAGTCGCTTCCTGCTTTTCAGCTCAACGAAAAGCAAGCGTTCAAGTTCAATTATTACAGGTGAGTTGGTGACAAACACCAAGATCAAGGTGCTGCCCTAGAGTCAAAGTTCAATAGCCTACTGATTAGAGCGGCGCTATTGAACTTTGACTCTAGGCTGAGGAGAAAGTGTTTAATTAAATTTGTCCAATGGCTGCAGCTGATGAAGACCTACCGAATTCAACTCAAGGCTCGGAGGTGAGTTCAACTGGCGACCCGTGACCGCTAAGGACAAGGCGCTGTAGCTACAGCTTATGCAGGCCAGCCTCAGCCTACGACAATTGGATGAGACGGTAACAACTGCTAAGATCAAGGCACTGCACCCTACGCCAACCCCGCGCTGCCGACCCCGCCTCAGGCTCGCAGCGCGACAGCGCGGCGAGGCGGGGTCGGCAGCGCGGTGGTTGGCGTAGGCGCCCTCTCCCACTGCTTCAGGTACACATACCGCCCTGCCAGCAAAAACACCTCTCTATCTGAATCTATCACACGTCGGCTCTGCCGGACCCGAAATCTTTGTGATGTGCCATAACGTTAAGCATAATCCCATCGTCTCATGACCTGTACAGACCGATAAATAGGTACTTGAATAACCAGTCACTCACTGATCTTACCTCACCTATAACACTGCGGTTTCGGGGAGACTCCGTTACTGAGAAGCATGAGTCGCAATGCACGATCAACACTTTAATCAGCTGGCAGATTCACTAAACCGTGACCAGTGACTAACCAGACAGAACAAACTAGTAAGTCACGGCGGCGGGTGACGCGGCGCAGTTGTGACTGTAACTACTGACTCAATTGCTTTGGTGACTCCAGTGGGCAATGCCTAAAGTTACGCACAATTGACTTGAGCTATTAATAGTAACTTCAATCTGTCTCACGGAAGTTGGATTTACGAGAATACTGTCCATATGTAGTTAGCATGTAAATAAACGCAGTGAAATCGGGGCAAAAATCTGTTTAAACTAAAATAGTTTTTTTAATACTGTTTTTTAAATTTACTAATACAGATATTGAACTATTCCCCACACAAAAAATATCAATATTATGTTATGAATTGATTACACACTGTATATTTAAAGAGAATACGTTCTGTTTCAGTATGGTTTTTAAAAAAAAGCACTAAGGCATACGTTAATAAAAATTACTGGAAACTAATGTCACACGGGGGAATAACTTAAGTTTCGATCTTTCTATCTATAGCTTTATTTTTTTTTTATTAACCTTGTGGTTCGGAAGGAGATCAAAGCCCCTTTTTCAATTTTTTAAATAAATATTCACGCCGGTCCACAGGGACATACTAGGAAACGACAAGCCATTTCCCGTGATCCCACCACGTTTTTTTGACTGCGTAATTTTCGCTCTCAACTCCAAATTCCAGGACATGTCTCCGAGCCCCTTCGTCAGTCGTTATGCCCAAGAAAAAGCAAAAAAAAAGGGATGGAGGAATAAAGTGAAGGGTCTTCAGCGTGTGGGCACCTCAGACACAGCAAAAAGACAAGCCAACCGTGTTGCCAATGCTGACAAATTAGCCAAAAGGATCAAGACTGAAGAGACAAGAAAGAACGAAAAGGAAGAGAAAGATGAAGAGAGTGAAGGAGATAGGGAGGAGGATGGAGAGACAGAGAGGGAGGAGAATGTAGACTCGGATGTAGAGAAAGATAGATTAGGAGTGCCACAACATAGAATAGTCAACACTAGCATTCACATCACCAGACGGTAGATAGACATACACACAGCACAAGAGAGACCACAAAGACTACTTCACACTTGTAACACCACAGGTTAGGGAAAAGAAAAACAAGAAAGGTAAGAGGCAAGAAAAGAAGACAGTTATACAGGAGCTTAGGTTTCAGGCAGAGACACACAGTAGGTTTAGAAATGTAGAGGAGGCGATGCAAGAGTTTGCTGCCGCATTTGACAAGTTTGTAGTGAGAGATGAACCCACAGACGAAGAAGTTAGGGCAACAGTAGACAAAGTGCTATTATATATGATGCAACATAACGCAAGTGAGAAGGAAGTAACAGATTTGTTAGCTGTTAGCAAACACCCACACATAAAAGGCAGCATGCTTAAGAATAGGAGAAGGAAAGAGTTAGAGCCAGCAGCGCGGGAGGCATATGCATTACAACTCAGTAGTGATAACAAGTGTGTAACAGCAGATTTAGGAAAGATTTTACAAAGTGTAGATAAGACTTACTTGCAGGATAGTGTCGATGAAGCTAAGCAGATAGACGAGCTAAGGATAGCTATAGCAGGCGATGGAGCTAAGGTAGGCAATTCACACAAAATAATAACGCTAGCTTTAAAGATGATGGTAGTAGACAAAGAGGGTGCTTTACTGGGCTTACTACCGTCCCCCACCTCCCCCGCGGGACTATTCACAATCGCACAGTGCAAGACACGTGAAAAGTATGACGATCTAGAACAGAGACTAATGTCTAACAGCCGGCGTAGTAAGTTTTTGATGGAAATGCTTACCAAGCAATGCGTTGCCCGCCTGCTTGTAGAACAGGGAGTCGAGGTGCGGGAGAAGAATTTTGTGTGCTCGTGGTGCGAGCAGGCGTTTGTTCAACAAGGCCGCATGCTGCGCCACATGGAGCGCACTTGCATCAACGACCGCCGGGAGCCAGGCGAGACATGGGACTTCGTAGTCCAGCGTCCGGAAACAATCGTAGAGGAGTTAAATGATTAAATTCATGTGCTCTCCTTCTGAATTACATCAATACATTAATATTTGCTATTAATATCGTCCGGTCGTGCAGTATTAGTTATTAGTATATATTAATACTGTGACTTTTTTTTACGAATGTGTGACCGCATGATGCACTATGAACAGTATGTTTCAATACCGGTTGTAAGCTTGTTCAACTTCACGCACATGCCGGACAAGCTGCTGGTAATATTATTTCATACATCTAGTAAGTGTTGTGTGAGTATGTATAGTGAACAACTACATGCGTTGTTTTTATTACTATTTTTTTTTTACGAATCTGTGACCGCATGATGCACTATGAAATTACGTTTCAATACCGGTTGTAAGCTTGTTCAACTTCACGCACATGCTGGACAAGCTGCTGGTAATATTATTTCATAAATCTAGTAAGTGTTGTGTGAGTATGTATAACAACTACATGCGTTGTTTTTATTACTATTTTTTTTTTACGAATCTGTGACCGCATGATGCACTATGAACATTACATTTCAATACCGGTTGTAAGCTTGTTCAACTTCACGCACATGCTGGACAAGCTGCTTGTAATATTATTTCATAAATATAGTAAGTGGTGTGTGAGTATGTATAACAACTGCATGCATTGCAGTGTTTTCGATTAATACTGTGACTTTCTTCTTTACTAATCTGTGACCGCATGATGCACTATGAACATTTGTGACCGGTTGTAAGCTTGTTCAACTTCACGCACATGCTGGACAAGCTGCTGGTAATATTATTTCATAAATATAGTAAGTGGTGTGTGAGTATGTACAACAACTACATTGCATTGTTTTCGATCAATACTGTGACTTTTTTTTTACTCACGTGACCGTATTGTTCCACTTGACTACATGTTTCAAAACCGGTTTTATGCTGCAACAACTTAGACCACACGCTGAATAAGCTGCCGGTAATATTATTTTATTAATATACCAAGTCACTGAGTAAGTATGTATAACAACTACACTATACGTTTATTACCGTTCACGCACTGCATGTTATTCCTAGTCTGACTCTACGTCTGAATAGTTAGCATTAGGAGTGGAAGGAGCAGGGGGGGTTGCAGGGCTGGGCGAGCGTGTTACTGCTAGTGGTGACAACCACTCTTTATTGTGATTAGGTGGTTCGGGTGTGTTGGGTTCGGTGAGGGGGAGGGGTGAGTGTGGGCTTGCAGGTGGGGGGGGAGTGGGGACTTGGGTGGAGCAGAGGCTGGCAGGGGAAGGAGGGGGATGTGGTGAGGCAGGCTGTGCAGCAGCAGCAGAAGAAGAAGATTCAGCACGAAGACGAGGAGCCACAAGTGGCTCGTCGTCATCGCTTGAGTCTTGTTCTTCTTCTGCTGCCTCTCCCCCCTGATGCCACATTTTAGATGCAGTTATGCTTAATATGCATGTCATGTGTGTGAATTTGCTCCCCTTGCTCTCTCTCGCATACGCCCTCACAAAATCTCTCACTGTCTGTGGTAAACTTCTCACCTCTCGCCTTGACACGCCTCCTCCCTTTTTCTTTGCATATGTAATATGCATAGCAAAAGGGAGGAGGATCCGATGACGATGAAGAGAGAAAGCTTCCTTCTCTTCTTCGTCATCGGACTCCCAAGGGGCATGTTTCCATACCCACTTGGGAGCCTTGTCAGGCTCATCTTCATGAACATTCACAAGGCGGGCAGGCATGAATGTGGAATCTGGTGTGAGCTCTCTCCCTACTGCCCCCTCCCAAACTACCATGACTTTGTCTGCCTGTTTCTCTGGTTTGCTATGCGGTCCCACGTACTTTGCTACCCTCCACCCCACATCTGCCTCTACGCTCACAATGTAGTGTGTGTGTTGTGCCCCCTCTGGTTGGTCTTGTGCGATGTCTTCTGCTGTTTCTATCGGTCTGTCTATGCATATGTCTCTGTGTTCTGTTAGAACAAGTTTGACTCCATGTTTTGTGATGGTGTATGTGGGTGCTATCTCTCCTGGGTGCTGTGTCTCCCATTTTTTTGTCTCTCTTTTTGTCATCTTTCTCGTCCCCTCATCAAACCTCAAATGTTGTGCTTTATTGTGTTTATTCCATCTATATGTCATAGATGCATCTGCTTTCAGTAACAAGTTACCGAAAGCAGATGCATCCAGGATATGGATGCCAAAGCGGTGGGGTGTGTTGTGAGTTATCTCTATGGTATCTGCAAGAGCAGGTGGAGGTGTGAAAGCACGAGTGAAAGAGGACAGGTTAAATGAAACAGGTATGTCACGTGCTGCTTGATAGTCCAACTACCTCTATCCGACGGGGCCCTTTTGAAAAAATGGCGTCAAAGACTAATCTACGCCACTGCGTAACGCTACCACTGGGCAAGGAGGCTAGATTTGTTAAATTGACACTTTTTTTGGATTCTGTACTTTGTTCGTTGCACTGTCTTTTGTCACTTCGAGCTGAGTCATTGCATGCCGCCAAAGGGTCGGCTGCTTGTCTTTTTTTCTTATTGCTATCTCGATGGTCTGCAGGGGTCAGTGTATCATAAGTTATGGAATTTTACTCGGCCTTGCCAGACGGTCCCCAGGAATGATTAACCCTTCGCAAAAAGTGTCATCGTATTTGCCCCAGTCGAGGGTTCCAATTTTGGTTTCTACTGGGTTTCTTGAGCGGGCGTTTCGCATCATGGTTGTAGAACACGTCAGGTACCCCTATAAACATAAAAACAGTGAAAGACTTGAACAGCTGGGTGGAGAAAGAAGAGACCGAAAAACGGAGCAGGTCCTCCAACATCAAGGTGGTTTGAAAAAAGGGATTAGCGTTAAGCACGCTGACAACCCACTTTTACCAAAAAAAATTTGGGCCGGAGGGCTAGGTAAAAGTTACTGGTTAGATGCAAGAATGCTTACCCGTGACGCAGGACTCGAACCGTCATACCTAAATTTATTTTCTTTTATGTAATATTCAAAGTAATCACTTAAATAAATTTAATCGTATATTGAAATTAAATGAAAAATTCGCGGTCATTTATTAGACTTTTGATGGGCAGCTAACTACATATGCACTCAAACACTTAGTGTGACTAGTTCATCCCTTCAACGGCTCAGTATCGTCACGCACCGGTCGGAGGCTCTGACGGCTCAGCGCGGCGGCACTTCCAGTGAACTGAGGTTTGTACTGAATTTAGTATTAGTATGATTACCATGATGTTAAATTACACTGAGTAATTAAGCCCGAGCCTTTGAAGCCTACTTATTAATATTTAAGAATGGCATCCGGCGTTACGGTTAGTACCTCAGCCCGTAATTTGTGATTTCGGGCCCGGCTTCTCACCTCGGCCGCGCCGGGGAGGAAATGGGTGGGTGGGTGGGTGGGGTGGGGGGGGGGGGGGGGGGGGGGGGGGGGGGGGCGTTGAGAAGGGAGCCTTGGAATGATGATGTTGAGTTGGAGTGGGACTTGAAGTGCCATGGACTCCCGAGCTATTATGAAGTCAAAACGAGGTTTATTATTATTATTATTATTATTATTATTTTTTAAATTTATTATTATTATTATTATTATTATTATTATTATTATTTTAGACACCGTGATAGCCCAGTGGTCAAGTTCTACCATCTGGGCCCTGTCGCCAGTTCGATTCCCGTCGGTGCCACCAGTATTTTCATTGAACGTACCGATCCGTCTGGACCAGTATTTTCATTGAACATACCGGCCCGTCTGGAAGTGTTGGAACTGCCCTTGCGGGGGTGTCATTAGAGCTTATCGTCAATTCTTCGTACTCCCCTCACGGGTGAGACGATGGAGGCGCATGTGCAGAAATGCATCAGCCATTGACAGAGAAGCACTATTATTATTATTATTATTATTATTATTTTTAAAACACTTCATGTTTTCTCTTTTTATATCTCTTGATACCCTCTTCCATTTTATCTCTTCTGCTTCCCACTCAGCTCTACGAGTGGCAAGTATTCTCTTAAAACAGTGCTTGCGCAAACATTCACACAGAAAACCGTTGGCAGCAGGCTCCTCACAGCAAAATAACACGTGACTCAGGCTCCTGGTTAAAGCTTCGATTTCGGCTTCTCTTTGGCAAATGCACTTGTTACTTGCTGTACCTAAATCAGTTTGAACATCATACCAAAAGGTCGATATACTATGATAATTTTGAGATATCTAACTTGAACCATCCAACTTTGATTTGATCTTCCTCAGCCTCTTAGCAGAAGGGCTGCAACAATTCTAAACACTATGATCAGTATCGCGTGCACGTTCACGACAAGGGCTTTCAAACGACGCGCTCAGATTTGTCGTATCTCAATTGATTGAAAGAGGAAGATTGATTCTCAGTTGGATGATCTAACACTTAAATTGTCGTTGTTAGCATATAATGTCGATTAACGAAATCATCCGATGTCAAGCTCATGCGCTTGCCGGTAAATCGAACAACTATTAATATGAACATTTTATCAACTTTTCCTGCCCTTCGGAGTCTCTCAATCTCCCCCCCCTCAACCCCCCCCCCTCTCAGTAATAATAATAATAATAATAATAATAATAATAATAATAATAATAATAATGATAATAATAGGCTTCCTCAGACTATAGCATCAGATCCAGATCCTGGACATGTGCCTCCATTGGGTCACCGGGGTCAGCCGATCCCAACGCATTGTCAGAACACCAAACAGATATAGCAGCAACAGCAGGGGCAGATGGGGGCTGTGAAGTGCATGAAGAGCTAGATGCGAGGGTGTTAGCTGAAGAGAAGAACTCGGAGACACTACGCTGCGCTCCCGAACCCCTCTCTCTAGCCAGGACGTCTGCGCGGACGGCCGCGCCGCGCAACATCAACGTCACTTGGGGGAGAGGGTGGGACAGAAGCTGATGGAACCTCAGTGAGGTCAATCACCTCCTCGCCCCCATCCTCCACCCCAAGCTCCTCCCTTTTACCCTCCCTAGCAGACCAACACTCAGACACATATGATCCAAACAACACATCCAACTTTGGAGGGGGACGCAACGCTGTAACCCCTAACAACGCAGCAAGCCTAAAGTTACTGCGGAAGCGCGACTTCCCCTGAAAAAGCTTACAAAACAATCGTGATTGATCCACAGGCGACATATCATCCCAACCCTGCCGCACAGAGCCCTCCCGCTCCCGCCCAAGCAACACATCCTCCACCACAACCTCACCGCCTACGACCTCACCACCCTCCTCACTCCCTCCATCCCCCTCAGCACCCCCCACAGCCATGCCACCGAGCCTCTGCATACTCAGCAACAGCTGCTTACGTCTCGCCTCATGCATGGGGCAATCCCATACGAAGTGCGCAAGGGACTCATTGACATCATCATGACAACAGAAGCAGCGAGGGGACATGCCACTGACCAACTTGCTGCGGTACAACCGAAGGCGGTTGTTGCAGCTGAGCAACCTTCTCCGAAGCAGATTATAATGCGCATCATCAAGGGCTACCCATCTTGGGAACTCCTTAGTTCCAAAGACTTGTCTTAGGATGACTCGCAGGCCATCAGTAAGATCGCTGCCTGCCTCTCGCTTGTCCCACATCAGTTGCTGCACCATCTTGACGTCCTGCTGAAGGGCCCACTTGTCCACAGTCGAACTCCAACCCTCGAGGTCCTTCTCTGAGCTATTTAGGAGCTCCTGAAGCCCTTGTTGTAGATCCATTGAGTCCCTGATAGCGCCTTCGGCCTCCGCAGTCCAGTCGGATTTGACTTGAGATGCGATGACAGGAAATCGCTCCTCCGGTAGAACACGCAGCCGTCCATAGAACTTCAGTTGCGCCGCCCGCCGCAAACGCTCCGCACTCAAAGAACGCGCCAGAAAGAGTGTAATCCACTTGCTTGTCTTAGGGCTGATGCCGAGAATCATCCTCATGGGGCGCAGCATTGCTGCCTCCAGCTTGGTGAGCTGCGATACGGGGGCACGCCAGACATCGAAGGCGTACTTCAGCTTGGCCCCCACAAGTTGATTCCAGCACATGAGACGATACCTAGCTTGTATCTCATCTGCACACCACAAAGAGTACCAACCTGCGGTGGCGACTTCAGTGACACGCGTAGCCCGCAGGGCCTGCTCCTTCCACTTCAGGTCGTCGGTGATAACCACTCCCAGGTACTTGTACTGACTGGTGACACAAAGCTTCTGGCCGCGAAACCACACCACGGGCTCACCTCGCTCCCTGATACTTGGTCGTTTCGCCTTGCTCGACGTGTAAATGGGCATGATTTCCGTCTTGCCGGGCTTCAAGTTGACTTTCAGCCGGTAATCTTCCGCGAACTTGGCCACAACATTGACCATCTTCTGGAGCTCGGTGCGACTGTGAGCGATGAGGGCCACGTCGTCCGCGTATAGAAGTGCCTTGATGTCGTTCAGCCGCTTCACATCCGTGATCTTGAGGGCACTCGCCAGCCGATCACACAGCTCATCCATAAAGACGTTGAAGAGTGTGGGAGAGAGGAGGGACCCCTGTTGGACGCCTACACCCTCCAGTACTTCGGGGGTGAGTGCTCCATCAACTAGCACTTGCGACGAAGTCTGCTCGTAGCACCTGCGTAGCGTGCGCCAGAACTTGCCCCTTACACCCAGCTTCCAGAGCCTCTCAAATAGGCCATCTCTCCAAACAGACGGGAAAGCCTTGCGTAGATCGACGAACAGGACATACGACTCCCGCTTCTGCTGCTGACGCCCCTTCAACCTCTGCCAAAGGGTAAAGACCTGATCCGTAGTGCGACGCCCCGGGCGGAAGCCTCCCTGCTCTGGACGTAGCTTATCCGGGCCATCCACGAAGAGCGTTAGACGAGTAGCTAATAAGGACAGATACAGCTTACCAAGGCAACTAATAATCGAGATATCCCTCCAGTTGTCAGGATCCGTAGGATCCCCACCCTTGGGGATATTGACGATGATTCCCTTGCCCCAAGCTTTTGGAGTCCTCTCGGCTTCTCGAATCCAGTTGAAGTACTGCGTTAAGT
The DNA here is from genome assembly GCA_019918135.1 of Paulinella micropora. NCBI lineage: Eukaryota > Cercozoa > Imbricatea > Euglyphida > Paulinellidae > Paulinella > Paulinella micropora. Next base: position 49,596 of record WBZZ01003532.1, read on the forward strand.
AGCCGCTGATGTAGGCGCCGCCATACTTGAGCATCTCGTTCTTCACTTTGTCCTCGCCACAAGCTTTGTGGTTATTCAGGGCACGTTGCCTTGCAAGGACCTCCTCTTGCGTGAACGGCTTGTCCAGCTCTTCGCAAGTGTCTTCACCTACTTCGTGCTCCTTCATAGCCCGGGCCACCTCATCTCTGAAGCGATCGTTCCAGTGGAACTGCCGCTTAGCTTCGGCTTCCTCCCACTCCAGCGAGCCTGCTTCTGCACAGCACTCCACCACAACAGCCGCACTTGCCGGATTTTCCCGTGGCTTCACCGAATTTTTGCGAAATTCCTCCCACCGAGCGACCTTTTCCGGCAGCGTACACGCCAGTGAGCCATCCTCCCTTTGCACCGGCGCGGAGACCTTCGTTCTGCGTGCCCCGCCAAGTCGCTTCGCGAGTAGCCAAAAGCGCTTTGAGGATTGCTCGCGTTGACATTTGACCGCTTCTTCCTGCACTTGCTTGAAGGAGGCGGACTTCTTGGCCCGACTTGCCTTCCGAATTTGCTTGCGGAGACGTAGCCAATTCAGACGGGCTTCCGCATTCGATTCATCCCTCCTGTATGCTGCGTAGGCCTCCCGGCGCTGTTGAATGAGCTCCTTCAGCTCCCCGTCGAACCAATTGTTGGTGAAGCGGGGTCGTATACATCTGGAGCCAAGGACCCGGTGCGCCGCCATTCGGAAGGACTGCGCCACTCCCTCGGTGACGTCATCTACCACCCGTTGGCTGTCGGCACCACCCGATAGGTCAAGCTCAGGCAGCTGATGCACTCCAAGCTTCTGTAGGCAATGCTGGAATACGTCATCGAACTTGTCGCGTAGATAATCAGCGCTTGCTTCGCAGCGTGATCATTACCCGAGACACCAGCACCAATAAGCTTATCAACACGGAAGGACCTGTAAGGTTTCGCAGCCCGCTTTGGTCGGCGCTGGCCGCTCCACGTCAGTTCGGCCCATACTGCCTTGTGGTCCGTATCAAGATCATCTTCGCATACTCCGAACTTTGCTCCAGATGCCAAGCCAGGCGACGCGCAGATGTAATCGAGGAGGTGCTTGCCTGTGCCCATGCCGCGCTGCTCACGCCGGGACCACCAGTAGGACCCTTCCACTGGGCACGAGAAGCCGCTCAGATTTCGCAGGCCCGTAGCGACGAGGACAGCCGCGAGTCTCTTGCCGTTCTCCGAACGTACCGGTGCTCCCTTATCATCGACCTCCCGGTGCTGACCGACGATGCCCTCCTCTTTTCGGCTGCATGCCGGCCCGAGCTTCGCGTTGGCATCCGCCACCGTGACCACAAGACCTTTGGCTCCAAAAAAAGGTATAGCTGCCTGCCAGGCCGCATACGCCTCTGACGACTCTTCTTCCTGCGTTTCCTGGGGAAAGTAGCCGTTGCCCACATAGATATCCTGAGCGCCGGTAACACCCGAGGCGATACGCAGCCACACTTGCTGCCGGTGGTCGACGGGGGCTGACACCAGGTTGCAATACGGACCAAGGAAGTTAGCCACCGCGAATAGAACCCCACCCTTGCAGCGATTTTTCTCGCTGACCTCCGCAGGTTTTCCAAAAATCCGGAATCCATCCAGGCTGCGTTTGGAAAGTTGCTTCTTGCCCATGCGGTGCTCCTGGGCCCCGATGACTAACCAGCCCTTGTGCTTGTAGAATGATGCCCATTCCGCCGTGCCAACGTTGTCGTATCCCATTTTAGCCTGCCAGTTGTGACTCGCGACGAGTAGCTTGAAGCCGGTATCGAACTGCTTGGAGCGGTGCTTCTTGGCTCGTTTCCGGACCCGACGGCCGCGCTTGGCATCCGCCCTCGTGCTGCCCCCCTCTGCAGGTGCTTGCACTGGCCGCCGAATGCAGGGGCACCACATGCACATCAGCACACTCAGACACACACTTAGGTGCATCGGCAGCGAATGCCGAAGACACCACCTGCACATCATCGACACATTCTTCATGCAGAGGCAAGACGCGATATCCCGTCGCAGCTTCCTCCTTCCGGACCGCCGCTTCCCCACGCAGATGGATGCGAATAAGCCTTCGGACACGTTCCCTGTCCCTGAACCTGCGCCCAAGGGCCACATTGACCCCTTTGCCGAAGAATTTGAGATGTTTGAGTTGCTGCAACGCCGTCTGCCTGCTGTCATCGTCCTCGTAGACCAGCTCCAGGTGACGAGACATTCGCTGGCCTTGCCACTCCATTACCGGGACCACCAGACCAAGACCGCTCATTTTGGAGGCGATCTCCTGTAGATTGGCGCGTTCTGAGAGCCCCCAGACAATCAGATTACGCCCGTCCTTGTCGTACCGATCTACCCGCCGGTACCGTCGAGGCGGCGGTGCCATCTGCCATATAGCGCCGCTCGCCTTATGTTGAAGCGCCGACCCGTGTGCCAGGTTTGGGGAGGAAGGATGAGGCGCAGCTAAGATAGCCTCTCCACGTGGTTCAGGAATTCCGTCATATACGCGAGCCCTCATCCTCCCATCCTGGGACATCGGGCCAGAGCCCGTCGAAGAGGCATTCCCACGGGGATTGTCCAGGTCTTCGGCGATTCTACCTTGTCCCATAAGGGCCACAGTGGTAGCTCCGTGCTTCGCGTATTTGTAATCCATTGAGAGTAGTAGACGGCCAATGTCGCTGGCCATCACCGCCGCGCCTCTTTACGCCGAGGAAAGCGCCCGCCCATGCAAATAGCATCGGCGGTATCTGCAACACACACTACACGCATTTCCGCCGGTGTCACTGGACGCTGCCGCGTCGCTTCGTGCCCTTCGGCGCCCGCCAGCACCCCCAGCGTCGCCAGAACCTGCCTCACGCACTACACACACTCTCCATCGCATCGCCAACGCCTCTACTTTCATGCCTTATGGACTTTCATCTGCTCCTAACAATACACATCATGAGGTACGGGTGTCCCCGAGTGGAGCCAGATCGGACGGCGTGCCGCTGAAACTCCTTCCCCCACGTGGGTATAGAAGGCGCGAACCTAGCGGTACCTATAGGGTCTTACAGACAAGTATAGTAATCCCAGCCGAAGCTGCTCAGTTAGAAATGCAACGGTGGAGGTTGTGAATGCATGGGGCAAGGCACGGCAACGCAGCAAGGTACTGGCAAGGCATTGGGACCGACTGAAGCCCTCTCCAACGTGCGCGTCATCATGTATTCCAGTTAGGCAACCCCGAAGAAGCGAAGATAGGGAGGAGACAAAACCCAGATAGGATGAAGATAGGATTAACATGAAGCCGAAATGGAGCCGAGTTGGAACAGGTCAACTCGGCCCCATCTCGGCTCAATGTGAATCCTATCTTCAACCCATCTCGGTACTGTTTCCTCCGATGCTCACCTCAACAAGATCACCAAACCGGAACTGGAAGCCCCCAGGCATTTACTCGGCAGGAAATTCGGCGAAAATGGGCTAACCAGGAAACCAGACCCAAACCAACAGCCAAGAAAAACGAGCCAACCAACAATCCAACAGACAACCCCACAACCTGCCTGGCCGAACCCCTACCGAGTAAATGCCCAGTTGAGAGTTGCGCATATCCCGGTGACCGCCCTCCCCAAGCGGTCACCTTCGTGGGGAGAGGCCCAACCACCTCTTCCCATGGAGTGCCATCTTGTGCACCCCTCCAGAATAATGATAATAATAATAATAATAATAATAATAATAATAATTAGGGGCTGCGCCAACACCTGAAAGGATGGTTTACCGGTGCACTTCGCACACCAAACCCCGCGAGCCCCACTTCTTATCACTTTTTGGAGGGCCCCCCGGACCCCCCCCCCCTCCCGCCCCCTTTCCCTTCGACATGGTGCGTTGAATTGCCGGAGGTGCCGCAAAGGGCGCCTGTTGGAAAAAACCTCAATTTTCAGCTGTGGGTGCCACCCGCGACCAGAACGTGTGCGTACAATCGCAGGGCTCCCCCGGACCCCCTTTCCCTTCGACAGGGTACGTTGCATGGCCGGCACCTGGTGGCAAAAAACCTCAATTTTCAGGTGTGGGTGCCACCCGTGACCAGAACGGGTACGTACAATCGCAGGGCTGCGGTTCCCGGGGGGAGGGCCCCCCGGACCCTCCCTGCCCCGTCGACAGGGTACATTCAATTGCCGGAGGCATCGGCAAGTACTGCCAAAAAAAAGGAAATTTGGCATTCAGGACACTTCCCTAACGCAAATATTTGCGTGAATTCCAAAAAATTATACCAGCATCAAGATCGAGTCTGGGGCTAGCCACCCTGCCAATATGAGCTCCCAACTCCTCCTGGTTCCCACAAACCATCATTTATAGGGATGGGGGGTCAAAAAAAGGCCCAAAAAACAAGGAAATTTGGCATTCAGGACACTGCCCACACGCAAATATTTGCGTGAATTCCAAAAAAACTATATCAGCATCAAGATCGAGTCTGGGGCTAGCCACCCTGCCAATATGAGCTCCCAAATCCTCCTCGTTTCCACAAACCATGATTTATAGGGATGGGGGGTGCAAAAATAGGCCAAAAAAACAAGGAATTTTGGCATTCGGGACACTCCCCTAACGAAAATATTTGCGTGAATTCCAAAAAAATTATATCAGCATCAAGATCGAGTCTGGGGCTAACCACCCTGCAAATATGAGCTCCGAACTTCCTCGTTCCGACAAACCATGATTTATTCCGACAGGGGTGCCAATTTGCGGGGGGGGGGGGGTGGGGTACACAATTTTCATTTTCCCCCTCCCCCCAAACCCCCCACCCCCTTCACCAACACCTTTCAGGGATGATAATAATAATAGTAATAACAATAATAATAATAATAATAATAATAATAATAATAATAATAATAATAATAATAATAATAATAATACTATATCTGAGGCGTACTGATGCAGCTAATGGCATATCCTCAACGGACATAAGCATCCAATACCCTTGTTCGAGGTCCTCCACCCCCCCGTGTCAGTCTCTCGCCTGATGATCGGGGCCACCGATGGAGCTCCTGAGGGCAAGACTGCACTAAGCCGAGGTTATTCCGCAGTCCCAGCAACCTCTTGCAAGACGTCACCGAATGTGCAAGTGCATACACCAAGCGCGGTTGCTAGAGCTGCCTCGAAACCCCACCCATAACAATCTGGTGTCTGCTGGGTCCTGGGCTATCAACCAGCATATGCGGAGTTTAAGATCTTTTACGCGCGCAACGACCCTCCTCCCCAGCATCTACCACCAAAGGGTTATGAGTTGGCGTCACAGTTTAACGCCTTGAGGCCATTGGGCTGGAACTCTGTTTAGCAAGTGTGACTAGGTTTTTTCATCGGGATTTCCCTCAAATATGTCACAGTCAACACTCCAAGGCAGATTTACTATATCTGAGGCGTACTGATCCAGCTAATGGCATATCCTCAACGGACATAAGCCTCCAATACCCTTGTTCGAGGTCCTCCACCCCCCCGTGTCAGTCTCAATAATAATAATAATAATAATAATAATAATAATAATAATAATAATAATAATAATAATACCATCTGCTGGTCTACTGCTCCGTCTACGTAGTGTCGATGTCCTCTCTCACGCTCGACCTGTATACATACATATCAATATGCATGTATGTATGTACGTGTATAAATATGGTAAGAGGAAGACCCGGAGAGCTTTAGATGAGATATCGACTAATGTCAGAAAAAAGGAGCTTCTGATTTCGTCAACCAAGGAAGTCTGTGGGTAAAGTATTAACCCGATGCCCAGCTAAGCCGTGATGTTTGCACGGAAGGGACTGATACAGGCGATACCAAATCTCCCTAGCACCAGGCGGGGCCAGGGCTCGTTCCATAAGCGCCCCTTGCAGAACGAGCTCCCACCTCCATTACAGAGGACCCAGTAAGCAGATGGAGTTTCGAGACTGTTCGACAGTCTAGTATAAACCGACAGAGCACTGTGGGTTTTATTCCGGGCTCAACAAGCGAGAAAGGGCACCCTGAGGGAACAGGATTGTGCTTCCCGTCGCCATTTCGGCATGTGACTTATAGGCGTATGGCTAGGCACACATAAGGCACCCCACCACGGGCCCAGCACACCCACACCATCCCCTAATTCTCTGTCTGTCGACAGATGGCACCCATTTCAAAAAACCAAGCCCAAGGGAGGGTCAGTGACACCTCAAGTGGCCTTGGTTCGCTCCGTGGAGTAAGTGATGAGATCAACTGATGAGATATCGACTAATGTCAGAAAAAAGGAGCTTCTGATTTCGTCAACCAAGGAAGAGATAGATAGATAGATAGATAGATAGATAGATAGATAGATAGATAGATAGAAGCACCTGCAGAGCTGATTCTAGCCCACCAGCATTTTGGCACAATCTACAATAATAATAAGAATAATAATGATGATGATGATAATGATAATGATAATAATAATAATAATAATAATAATAATAATAATAATAACAATAATAATAATAACAATAATAATAATGATAATAATAATAATAATAATAATAATAATAATAATAATAATAATGATAATAATAATAATAGTAATAATAATAGTAATAACAATAATAACAATAATAATAATAATAATAATAATAATAATAATAATAATAATAACTAGGGGCCGCGCCAACACCTGAAAGGATGGTTTGCGGTTCGCTTCGCGCACCCTCCCCCCCCCCCCCCCCCCCCCCCCCCCCTTTCCCGTCGACAGGGTACGTTCAATTGCCAGAGGTACCAGAAGAACGCAAGTGTAAGCTCTGGTGGCACAAAAACCTAAAATCTCTGGTTTTTGTGCCACCCGCCACCAAAACTGTTTTATCTCCGAAGAGAGCGCACCTAGAGGTGTCGGGTACACCAAACATTAGTCTCAAACTCCCTCGGGCGTGCGCAAACGGCGCCTGGTGGCGCAAAAACCTCAAGTTCCCGGTGTGTTCCCACAAACCATGATTTATAGGGATGGGGGGTGCAAAAAAAGGCAAAAAAAAAAACAAGGAAATTTGGCATTCAGGACACTGCCCACACGCAAATATTTGCGTGAACTCCAAACAAATATACCAGCATCAAGATCAAGTCTGGAGCTAGCCACCCTGCCAATATGAGCTCCCAACTCCTCCTGGTTCCCACAAACCATGATGTATAGGGATGGGGGGTTTTTTGGCCTTTTTTTTTCACCCCCCATCCCTATACATCAAGGAAATTTGGCATTCAGGACACTCCCCTAACGCAAATACTTGCGTGAATTCCAAAATAATTACATCAGCATCAAGATCGAGTCTGGGGCTAGCCACCCTGCAAATATGAGATCCCAACTCTTCCTCGTTCCCACAAACCATGATTTATGGGGACAGGGGTGCGGAAATGGGGTGGAGGGGTGGGGGGTACACAATTTCCATTTTCCCCCTCCCCCCAAACCCCCCACCCCCTTCACCAACACCTTTCAGTGATAATAATAATAATGATAACAATAATAATAATAGTAGTAATAATAATAATAATAATAATAATAATAGTGCTTCTCTGTCAATGGCTGATGCATTTCTGCACATGCGCCTCCATCGTCTCACCCGTGAGGGGAGTACGAAGAATTGACGATAAGCTCTAATGACACCCCCGCAAGGGCAGTTCCAACACTTCCAGACGGGCCGGTATGTTCAATGAAAATACTGGTCCAGATGGATCGGTATGTTCAATGAAAATACTGGTGGCACCGACGGGAATCGAACTGGCGACAGGGCCCAGATGGTAGAACTTGACCACTGGGCTATCACGGTGTCCATAAAATAATAATAATAATAATAATAATAATAATAATAATAATAATAATAATAATAATAACTAGGGGCTGCGCCAACAAATGAAAGGATGGTTTGCGATGCGCTTCGCGCAACCCCCCCCCCCCCCCCCCCC
>WBZZ01003533.1:0-10000 GCA_019918135.1 Paulinella micropora
CTGTATTATATATTTCACTATCTTTTATGGTAGTTAAAACAACTCGTGTTGAAGTCATTCCAACAATCGGCAAACGAACTATTAACTCAAGCACCAACATGGCTGGAGGTAAAAAGAAAACTGGACGGAAGAAGAAGCAAGGAGGCAAGGGACAGGCTGGCGGTAAAATTAACTGGCAAAAAGTGGGCAAAACCGCAATGGCCGTTGATAAATTTCTTCGCGGTAATAAGTTAATCTCTAGGACTGCGGGAGCATTAAGTAGTGTCGGGGTACCTTACGCTGGTAGTGTTGGTGCTGTAGCATCAAGACTGGGGTATGGTAAGCAGAGAGGACGAGGTGCCTTGAAGTTCTAAAAAAAATAATTTGATATAACACAGAAGTATTTTTTTGTTAATATACAATGGTCGCTAAGACTAAAAATGTGAAAAGGGCAAAAGTCCGTCCGCCGCGGGTTTATAGAAATAAAAGCGGGAAGCCGTATATTATCCAGAAGGGTAAAAAATATTATCTTAATTTCGGTAAAAAGACAAATGATATGAGCACACTTCAAATTGTTAAACTTTTTATGAAATACTTAAGCAGACCGACCAAAATCAAAGCGAGCACCTAAGCGAAAAGAAGACTTAAGAAAAGTCCAGAGTTTGTCGGAGATTGAACAAAATACTAGAACCGCCATTAATGACCACTTAGACAAACTCAGAAAAGAGAAATACGATAAGATTGATGAGATTGACCAAAAAGAGAAAAAAGCACGAGTTGATGCTGAAGAAGAAAAGAAGAGGCAACACCGAAAAGACATGGAAGATATCAAGGAACGACAAGAACAAAAAGACAGAGAACTAAGAAGGGAGCAAAAACTCATAGAGGATTTACAATACGAACAGCAAAGGAACCAAAGATTAGCCATTATACCACCACAACAACAATATATTATGCCTGCACAGCAGGGACAACCACAAGAACAACAGGCACAGCCAGAGGTAAAAGTTAAGCCAAATAAAGAATTTGAAGACTATAAAAAATTAATCATAAATTCTGGAGTTTTTACTCAAGCAGATATAGATAATTGGGAACCTAGTAAAATACAAAGTATAGCAGAAAGAATAAAAGATTTTCAAAAGCAACAAATAACAATAGATGATATGAAAAAAATGCTAGGAGCACAAGAAGCATTAAATAAAAATATAGGAAACCAACTAGAGGAGGCTAAATACAGATTAATGTTGAAGAATGGATTGTCAAATAGTAATGTTGAGAAAAAACTTACTATTAAAATTCTTGGTGAAGCATTAAGGGATAAACTTAAAAATGAAGGCCACGATGTTAAAGGTTGGAACCAAAGAGCATCATGGATGATAGACAAAATTTTAGAACATAAAATAGATGTTGGACAAAATAAGGTTGAAGTAAAAAAGAAACTCGCAGAATATTTGGGATTACAAACGGGAACTGGATTAGAAGATTTGATTAATAAAGTGTTTTCCGTAAAAAACATTAAAAAGTATCTATCAAGAAAAGAATGGACACATTCAATGAGAAAAAAAATTATGTTAATGCTCTTATAAATAAATATAGAAATGAACAGCAACCAGAGGAGACGACAATACCCCCGAGCGTCGCGGAGACGCCACAGCAACCACAGCCAGAGGAGCCACAGCAAGATGAGCGAAGCGATTTGGAGGGGCTTGTCCCATCAAAGCAAGAGCCACCGCCAGACGAACAACAGGGTGAGGGGCGGGGACTAATGACTTATGAAATAGACGACATAATGAAAAAATATGGATGGTATCTCGGAGCGATAGCAAGTGATGAAATCTACAAGTTGAAGCCCGGAAGCAGAAAGCGATACGGATTTATTATGAATTTGGACAATCACAAACAAGCGGGGTCTCATTGGATTGCAATATGGGTAAGTCTGGATAAAGACAGGAGTGTTGAAGTGTATGACCCTTTGGCTGAATATCAACCGACTGAAGACTTTCAACAACAAATGAAACAACTAATAGATAAAAGCCACCCAGATAGTTATTTATTGATGAAGGTCAATCAAGTAAAAGAGCAGAGTGATACTTCCTCAACTTGTGGTTGGTTTGCTATGCGGTTTCTTCTCCTTCGTTCAAAAGGTGTAAGGTTTAAATTCGCCAGCGGTTTCACAGACTTAAAAGAAGAAGAAGCGGAAAAATTAAAAGCCCAGAACGGGTATGGTTTTGATACATATATCTGAATTATGTATTAAATAAAAGAATATAAAAGAATATAAAAGAATATGCCAGACTACAAAAAAGGAAAAATTTATGGTATCAGGTCTCACCAAACAAATGAAATTTATATTGGTTCAACAACTCAAACATTAGCACAAAGAATTGCTAAACATAGGTATGATATGAAACAATATCAAAAAAATAAGAAGAATTATTCAACTTCATTTAAAATGTTGGAATATGATGACGCCTATATTGAATTAATAGAATTATGTCAGTGTGAAAGCAAAATAGAATTGGAAAAGCGAGAAGGAGAATACATAAGAAATATGAAATGTGTGAATAGATGTATCGCAGGAAGAACTAGGAAAGATTGGACTGATGAAAAAAAAGAATATTTAATTCAATATAGAAAAGACAATAAAAACCACAGGTCAAACAATTGGAAAAAGTATTATGAAAATAATAAAGAAAACCTTTTAAGAAAAAATAGAGAATATAGACTTCAAAAGAGATTTGAGTGTGAATGTGGAGGAAATGTATCGGATATAACTTCTGTAAAAGAAACACACTTCAAATCAAACAATCATATAAATTACATTAATAGTTTATATAATTTTGGAGATGTCCAAAAATTGTTTGAATAATATACAATGGACTATAAGGGAGGAAGAAGTTCGGGTATCTATTACATAAATAGTAAAAATAGAATAACGGGAACAGACAGCGACTTTACACACGAAATCAATATGAAGGGACTAGACAATCCCACACATTGTAAAATTCTTCATATTTATGTGCCGAAATCGTATTACTCTGTGGCTTCACCATATAATACTTTTACATTATCCGAAGACGGGTATGAGGCTTTAATTACGATACCTGAAGGAAACTACATAATGAGCAACTTGAAAAATAAACTATCTGAGATACTGACGGCAGACAGCCCGAATGACTATACTTATGTTGTCTCAAGCAACAATACAAACACAGAAGCGGAGGATGGTAAATTAACATTCAGTGTGTCAAATAACGGAGGTATTCAACCGCGGTTTATATTTGATGGTGATACACGTATTCATGAGGTTATGGGTTTTGATAGAAATTCAACATATTTCTTTGCTAATGATTTTATTAAATCTCCACATGTAATTATTTTAACTGGTGAAAAAACTTTGTATCTTCAATCGGATTTGGTGAATGAAGGTGATAATCATGTGCTACAAGAAATATACACAGCCAACGAAATTCCTTTCGGCTCTGTCATTTATGATGGAAGCGGGTCTGAGTATGGTAAAACATTGTCCGCTAATTCAAACAACGTATTCAGGTTTTATTTGACGGACGAAAACGACCAAGCGATTAATCTTAATGGTTTGGGTATCGTTATGACATTATTGGTTTATCGTGAAACTAATTATTTTAGTTTATTTAATTCATTTTTCAATTTGTTAAAGGCTAGATAAAGATATTTATTTTAATTATTTATTTTTTCTATAAATATATTTCGTGTATTAATCAACTTACACTACTTCAAAAACAAAAGAAAAATGCCCGTTCAATACGGAGGAGAACTTACACACAGCCAGAGCGAACTTATCCGCGGTAAGTATTCGCTTAACAAACTTACTGCCCGCGAAAGTCTTGCGATTGTGCAAATTACCACTGTCGGTGGAATTGAATCAACTTTTGAAATTCCTACTCGTCCTTTGAACCTTGCGAGGTCTGTGTTGCGATTTACCTACACACCTACTCGGGGTGGCGGTGCTGGAAGGTATAACCGAATTCCTATGGACTGCTTGCCAATGATTAAGACGATTGAACTACGAAGCCGAAGCGGTCAGTATCTGTGTAATCTTCAACATGTGGGAAATTACACTAAGATGATTTGGAAGCCAGAGATTTCTTACGATAGATTTATGGCTTTAGATAACCACGGGGCTGGGTCTGGTTATGGGGCTATGCTTCAAAAGTGTAATGTTGATAATCGTGCTACAACCGCCTTTAATGCTAACGTGTATGCGGGCCAACAAGCAAGTGCTGCGACTGTAGCGGGTAGTATTGATACCGATGCTCACCTTCAGGCAACATTAAACCGTTTTGGTAATGCTATCGCAGGAGCAATTTCTCCGCCATCCGTCAATGCTCGTCGTAATAATGATTTGCTCATCGCTAACGGAACTGGTGTTGCATCTGTTGTAAATGTCTCTTATGAAGAGACAAAGTATTTTGAAGGTGGAGCCGATAACACCGAAACTCCCGTTATCAATGTGTCTATTCCTCTCGGTATGCTTTTTGGAACCATTTTTGAAATTGATAAGACTATCGGTTTTAATGAAATTCTTGATTTGAGGATTGTGTGGGAGGGAACACAGAAAACCGTATTTTATGGAACTGATGCCCTTAGTGTTGCAGCAGGAGCGACCGCCACCGCAGCACCCGCAGAGGTTTCCAACCTTAACCTCTTTCTTGCTGTTGAAACTGATCCAAATGTTATTTTGGGTGTTCAACAAAAGATTGCGGGTGAAGGATTTTCGTTTAAGACTGAATACCCTATCTCTTGGAAAACTAATCTCGCGGCGGGAACTCAGTCATTTGTTTTGAAGATGAACCGCTCGCAGGGTGAGAGAATTCGCCGAATTTACACTAGCGGGTTTAATAATACCGAAACTTCAAACACCGCATTTGATTGCGATAACCGAGCACAGGCTAAGATTACTTCTTATTACACTACTTTGGATAGTAATAGAATTCAGCAGTTTGATATCACTTGCTCCCGCGATGAGGATTATATGCTTTTGAAGGAAAAGGTAAAGGGTTCTGCTATTTTGAACTCTAATGTGTATAAATATAACTGGTTCCACGTTGATTTCTGGGATCACAACCGCCCGCTTTATGACAAGCGAGAAGAAGAGTGTTATGAAGTGGCTGGTCTGTCCTTGGATACCGAACGGCGGTATGAATGGAGTGCGGAGGGAGCAGTCCAATTGAATTATTATACTTATGCTATTCTTCAGAGGACTATTGTTGTTAAGGGAATTGAAATCCTTATGTCGTAGATGATATTTATTAACTTCGTAAAAACTAAAAAGAAAATAAAAAATATTTTTTTGTTTATATACAAGAGATGTCTCACCAGAGAAATTTAATCGCACAAAATCCTGACAGCAAATTTGTAAATGTCAAAGTTGGATATGACGGGCACATTGAAACTAATCATATGAAGACTGCTTTTGGTGAAACCCTAACCAGTTCCTTAACACCTGTATTACAGGAAATCTTTCCATATACCATTAATACACGAATATGGACATTAACTCAGACAAATGCGAGTGTTTCATTTCTGAATAATATGGCTGAATTAAAAACGACTGCTAATGCTACCGCTGATGCTAGTATGGTAAGCAAAAGAAAAATAAAATATCGCACTGGTATGGGTGTTGTAGCCCGCTTCACCGCTTTATGGACAACAGACGAAACCGAAGATTATTATTCGTGGATAGGTATCGGATTTATCTAATGGTTTCTACTTTTACAAAACTAGAGATGAAGGAATGATTATTCTACATGGTATAGCAGGAATTCCAAACGCATTTTATCAAGCGTACTGGGATGACCCGTGCGACGGAACAGGAGATATGCCTGTATTAGACTGGACAAAGGGAAATGTATTTCAAATTCAATTTCAATACTTAGGCTTTGGTGCTATTAAGTTTTCTATTGAAAATCCGAAGACAGGTGAATTTCAGTTAGTCCATACGATTAAGTATGCAAATGCCAACACAGGTGTCAGTCTGCGAAATACTACATTACCATTTTCAGCACGAATTATTAATAATAATGTTGGAGTTGCAATACAAAGACTGAAGACCGCCAGTTGTAGTTTGTTGTTGAAGGCACCAACACTATTAATACAAGTATTACAAATACGGTGGAAGGTAGTAAAGCAGGTAATATAACTGAAAGCCCCATTTTAAGTATCAGGAATAAAGCACTATTCAATAATAGCCTAACCAACAATTCAAATGTCTTTCCTTCGTTGATAAGTATTACTAATGAAGATACTAAGGCTAATGTCGTCAGAATGGTATTGAACGGAACACTGACAGGGGCGGGTTTTGCTGATGTCGATGCCAAAACTTCAATTGTAGATACAGACACAAAAGCAACCGCTATCGCAAACGGAACAACAATTTTTAAGATTTATGTTAATGCTGCCTCAACTCAACAAATTAATCTAAGAACCTACGATATTCAATTAACACCGAACGATGTTTTGACATTCACACAAAAGGCTGTGTCGGCAGGTGGAAATTGTAATATTAATGTTATTGCTAACTTTATAGAGGATCATTGAAGCAAAAAAAGAACAATTTCATTTGTATTACTTTACTTTATTTTTGTTGTATCTTTCTTTTACAACACGAATAACATCGCTCGCTTTCCTTAATATACATCCTTCTTCTGTACACTCTATAGCAGTCTCTTTATCACCTACGGATGTAGCCGACGCTATCGCGCCGCGGTAGCATGTGAAAGACAAGTGTGGTTGTTTAGGTGAACTCAACCCTCACCACTCTCAATATTGGCGGCAACTGCATCGGACCACAAGGTGCGCAGTCAATAGCAGATGCTATCAAGGTACCTTCAGAGCTTCGCCAAAGGCCCTCGCACCTTCAGCTCCAATATTGTTAGATTGCATGTCGAGCTCTCGAAGCGAAGTGTTCATCTGCATGCAAAAAAAAACTTGTTAGAGACGCTACCGCGGCGCGGTAGCACTTAAGAAGAGTGTATTTGTGTGTAAAGGAGAACAAGGAGTGCAAGCTGGAGAAGCTAGACATTTCAAGCAACTCGATTGGTGCAGAAGGAGCACGGCACATCGCGAAAGCGTTGGAGGTACCTTGAGCATATCGGCGATCGCAGCAGCGCCCTCTGGGCCAATATTATTGCTATGTACGTTGAACACTTGCAACGCTGTATTGACCTAAACCCACACAAAGGACATACATATTTGCCGTTCAACCTGTTGGGCAAAATACATCCAAATACATATTGCTACCGCCGCTCCTACATTAGCCTTTAATTCTGTGATACCTGTCTCTTTTAAATCACTCGCCTTAAAAGGAGTGCTCTCTTCTTTGTCCGTTATGGTCTCCAATGGAATAACTACTTTCACGTTGTCATCGCGGGGTTTGTATTGCTCATAGAAAGAAACAATGTCAAGCTTAGTCCATTTCATTGTTGGCATTTTGACATTGCCGCCGTCAAGGTTCCATTTTTCAATTTCATTCAAGTAGTCTTGTTTGGTGATGAGGTCCGACATAATTTGTATATAATATAAATATTAATTTTTATTGTAAATATTTTTTTACTTCACTTTTAATGTCAGTAAATTTATCAAACCATGGCTGTTTCATAACCCATTCTAGATATGGTTTGTCAATGGTAGCAACATCTTGAATTTTCTTACCTTTATATTTACCAAATGGAAAAGTATCCTTTGGCTTGCATGCCCGTGCATTTTCAATCATTTGGATTTCGTCAGTAATTATCTTTTTAACATCGGTAATAGAAAATGTTTCTTTTTTATTTTCAATAGAGAGTTTCTCAAACTTCTCACATAATCTGGTGAGGGTGGTCATTGGTCTATATAGAGTCGTAAAAAATTTTATGAAAAAAATTAATTAATCAACTCGCAACAGGAGAGGACTTTCATTTTTTCAAAAAAAGATAACTAAGTCTAGCACAGCAATAAAAACTAAGAAACAGGTTTTGATGTCTCTTCGTGTTGATTTGGCAAAAGATAGATGAGTTATCTTTTTTTTAGAGTTTGAGAGAAATTCAAATATAGACTATTTATTGATTAAGAATGCTTGTATTGAATTTGGATGAAATTATGTATATTTTTATTGAAATTAATAGTAAGACGAATTTATATGAAAATAGCCTTATTTTATATAAAAGATAACTGTGTTATAGTGGTACCTATAGTAGTTGACATCATCACGCAGGTGTCAGTATGTGAGGTTTTTCGGAACTTGGGAGGGGCGGTGTCTGTCTCTCTCTCTCTCTCATCTCTCTATCTGTCTATCTATCTATCTATCTATCTACCTACTACTACTACTACTACTAGGCCTACTACTACTACTACTCACTGCTGCTACTCCTACTGCTACTCCTTATACTAGGAATGGTAACTGTTTTGTCTTATTCAGCCAACGGGAAAAACGATAAAAATAACCCGATAATGATGCAGTGTTTGCAATCATAACCGCGTTAAATTTATGTTTTTAACCCGAATTGTAGCTTCACCATAAGAGTGGAGAGCAGAACGTATTACACAAATCGCAAAACACAAGGCTTTTTTGATTTAACTAGGTAATCCTGATCCACTGTTTTGCCGGAAAGTTGCAACCCTGATCCACTGTTTTGCCGGAAAGTTGCAACCCTAATTTTTCAATTGGGAAAAATTCCGACAGGGTTCAATGATACAGTGTTTGCAATCATAACCGCGTTAAATTTATGTTTTTAACCCGAATTGCAGCTTCACCATAAGAGTGGAGAGCAGAACGTATTACACAAATCGCAAAACACAAGGCTTTTTTGATTTAACTAGGTAATCCTGATCCACTGTTTTGCAGGAAAGTTGCAACCCTAATTTTCAATTGGGAAAAATTCCGACACTGTTTTGCCGGAAAGTTGCAACCCTAATTTTTCAATTGGGAAAAATTCCGACAGGGTTCAATGATACAGTGTTTGCAATCATAACCGCGTTAAATTTATGTTTTTAACCCGAATTGCAGCTTCACCATAAGAATGGAGAGCAGAACGTATTACACAAATCGCAAAACACAAGGCTTTTTTGATTTAACTAGGTAATCCTGATCCATTGTTTTGCCGGAAAGTTGCAACCCTAATTTTTCAATTGGGAAAAATTCCGACAGGGTTCGAGAATCGAACCTGGGGCTTAAAGATGCTAGGCTAGGAAGGGTAACTGTTTCGCCTTATTCAGCCTAAGCCTAGGCCTTCGGTTTAATGAAGTTAACAATTTAACCTCTGGTCGATCCATACAAATCGTTAGCTCAAGAGCTATTGATTTAACTAGATGGTGACCTACGTCTCAATTTATTAAAGATAATCAGAAATTATTTTAAAAAAATTAAAGTATTAAAATAAAATGACTTAGATTAAAAATATTAAAATAAAATAATAATAATAATAATAATAATAGTGCTTCTCTGTCAATGGCTGATGCATTTCTGCACATGTGCCTCCATCGTCTCACCCGTGAGGGGAGTACGAAGAATTGACGATAAGCTCTAATGACACCCCCGCAAGGGCAGTTCCAACACTTCCAGACGGGCCGGTATGTTCAATGAAAATACTGGTCCAGAAATAGACCGGTATGTTCAATGAAAATACTGGTGGCACCGACAGGAATCGAACTGGCGACAGAGCCCAGATGGTAGAACTTGACCACTGGGCTATCACGGTGTCCATAATAATAATAATAATAATAATAATAATAATAATAATAATAATAATAATAATAATAATAATAATAATAATAATAATAATAGTGCTTCTCTGTCAATGGCTGATGCATTTCTGCACATGCGCCTCCATCGTCTCACCCGTGAGGGGAGTACGAAGAATTGACGATAGGCTCTAATGACACCCCCGCAAGGACAGTTCCAACACTTCCAGACGGACCGGTATGTTCAATGAAAACACTGGTCCAGACGGATCGGTATGTTCAATGAAAATACTGGTGGCACCGACGGGAATCGAACTGGCGA
>WBZZ01003533.1:15000-32500 GCA_019918135.1 Paulinella micropora
GTCTTTCTCTCTGACAAAAACACGCGGAAAACCCTTCTCTCACTATGCAAAGTCAGCTACAAAGACCAGCCTCCATGGCATCCAGACTTATCAATGCCCCGCGACATGTCGCGAACTTTAAACTCCAACCACACACTATGAAGAAGCCTACCTGCACCTGTTGAAGTTAGAACAAATGCATCTTGTCTTCACATGCCTCCTTCCGGCTAGCATCATTAGAAGGAACACTGGGACGAGTAGGAAAACTTAGAGCTGCCACCATATCACATCCAACACCTGGCTTTATTCTCAAATCCCTTCTCAAGTCTACCATCGCCTTTGTCAAACGAATACAAACAGCATTACGCCTTCCCACTGTTGACTTCGAGCGCAACTAATCTAAGTCCAACAAAAAGCGAAATGCATCAGCTTCAGACGAACTTAACTGCAAAACCTGGATAATCTGCTCTTTACAATGGCCGAAAAATTGCCTCGTCGAAACAAGCATCTACTTGGTTGACTCATTGACACTTACAAGATTCTCAGTGAAACTTGCCCCAAGCCACCCCTAGACACAGTTTGTTTCGGAAAGAGACATCACACAAGCGAGAATACACCTTTCCCGGATGGTAGTCCAAGCCCTTAACAAAAATAACAATCAACTATAGGTTGATGTCCAGTTCTAACTTGGGAACGTATACAGAAAGAAGTATTCCAAGCGCCCTCCTTCCTATCAGTCAAATTAGACCAAACTGAGCTGCTACATGCCTATCGCACTGACTTTGAGCAACACAACCTCCAACGCTTTGGTTCCCTCCGCACTCGGAGAGCAACGATCCATTCCACTACTCTCCTATCTAAAAACAAAGATCCTGCCAACAAAATCAGACTAATTTGCAACCAAGCCCGATCTCCCTGGCGCTCCATTCTACGAAGGGTGGGGAAAATCCTCAGCTTCATTACCACTGAGTTCTCTCATCGCACACGAATTTTTAACCTGAACAGACTAGATGAAATACGATCTCACCTCAACCGCGAGTACCGCACTTTCTCCAACATCAACGCAAACAGTACAACGAAACTCACTATCCGAACCTTCCAGTTCGATGTTAAGCAGATGTTTACGTGGCTATCCCAATCAAGTACAATGCAATCCCTACGTTTTGCCCTTGCCCACATCATCTTCCAACCCCCCAAAACTAGAAACTGGAATCCAATAGTAATACATTTCCAAAACACTCCAACAATCTGGCAAATATGACATCGGATGGAACCGCAGCTACGCTCCGCAAGTCACTACATCGCCTTTACCTTCGACGAATCGGATATAATCAATATTGTATCACTAGACTTTGCCCACTCCCATTTCACACTTGGTGATGCCGTCTTCGTCTAGAAGGATGGGTGCCCAATCGGTGGATATCTATCTTCCCCCCTTGCACAAATGAAGTGTATGTGTGACTAAGCTGTGCTATTTCGTATGCTACTAACGCCATCTTTTACCAAACATATCTATGGCATACGCCAAATTGATGACCTCCTACTACTCATATTTGCAAACTGGAATGACGAACTGGAAATCAAGGAAACCCAGAAGATCCTACAAGCAATACGCAACTCTGGCACTACGATCGAATCGCCGTCGCAACCCCATGCCTACACGGGTGGCCTTGAACTGGAAGAAAGTGTACTGGAGCCAGCCTGTGATACCTTCGATGTCGACTTTGCAGGAACCTCCATATAACTACACCAAGACCCCGCCCTGGGATTCAACATCCGACCTCTATTCAAAAACTGGAAGGACATGATGTCTCACAATCGACAACCGATGCCGCGACTACCACCATACTCCCCTTATATTAACCGCACACTACTTCACGCCACCCTTGTGGGTATGTTAGCTAACTTCGCACGCCAAACTAACTCGGAAGATCTTCTCCTGTCTGCAACCCTGCAACTCATGGTGGAAATACCCGGAAAGCTGCTCTTGATCGCGTGCACTACCTCTGCCCTGAAGAATGGAGCAACCTTGCCATCGTCATCCGGACTTTCGCTCACCTACCGAGCATCTACGGAGCACATTGACTTATGCCGAGCAATGGCAGTTTGTACGGAAATCTTTTCCACAAGCCACTGATTCATGGTAGCTATGATAACAAAGCTGTTAGTTTACATACTCAACCCCTAACTGGTATCCATACTCAGATATGACTACAGCACTTAATAATGTATATCAACACTATCTGTTTATCGCCCTCACGCTCTGCATGCTCCCGGTCTGATTAACCGGGGGAACTAAATAATGCACTGAGGAACTAATTAATCTAGTAACAAAATCGCACTACCACACTTACTGCAATGTTACATAACTTAAACAAACTTATTTATACCTTTCCCAGTCTTTTTCCCGTCCCAGGTGCATTGGACAATTTCCTTTTTACTCTGACAATTTCCTTTTTCACCTATATCAACTTGTAATTTTCTCTCACTGGCCGTGCTACTTACCCTTCCACTCTAACTCAATCACATCCGTTACAGCAAAACCAAAACCAATTCCATACCGCAGACTTCCCTTTCACAACCATCGTCGTGAGCACAGCTCCAAAACCCTTTACCCTCCCTGCCCTTTACCTTACTCTTGCCCTTTAATTTCCCTATAAACAAAACCTAGTACTTACTCGTACGGCAAAGGAGTGAGCACTGTCACTCGTGGTGTGGTAAACCCCTGTTATTAAACAACGATTCTTGAAAGTAAAACTGCAAAAGCCTATCTTCCCTCCGATTTATTCACATGCTCATCGACAACATATGAATGATATCATGATACAGCTTAAGGCGCCGGCCCCTTCGGCGGTGAGTTAGCTCTGCCTGTCTCTATTCACAGTGAACTCAGTCACGTCGGACTCAACTGTGACTGACGGAGGCTGAGGCCCGCCGTGACTGGGAAGTATATTGGTCGGATCCGAAGGCCGCCACGTTGTTTGGCGGAATTCACTGGGCCGCTCACCTGCTAAAATGGCGGCCATTCCGGCCGGTGACACTAATGCCACCCCAGATCGTGCCGGGCCAGTAATTCACACTGACCAAGTGTCACTGGCACTGTCAATCTTGTTACAATAGTACGATATTTAATAACAGATAAACTGTCTAACGATATGAAGACTGAGGAATACCTAAAATAGGGACTCCGTAGCCTTCAGACCAAAAATAACCGACAGACCGGAACGGTCAGTATTGTCATTATATACCGGGTGGGCCGGCATAATCCCTTCTCCCCCCCGAGCGCGCCCACCTCTATGCGCGCGAGAAGTAAAACACACACCGCCGACCGACCTCGGGATAGAATGTCAATACAGAACTGAGTGACGGTCGTTGTTCCAACCGTATTAATAGATCCGATGACCTCCATTTTGAAACATCCTCCCCGGCCCCTAGTCACTCATCGTCCCCCCGTCCTAGTGTCGGTCTATACTATCCCGGCCTATGCTAAGTTGAGTGTGCCGTGCCACCCGTAGTAATGTCCCCTCCACCTCCTCTTTGTGCTGCCCCTCGCCGTAGCCCGACGCCTGTCGATTCCGTCACCCCCAATGCGAAGCTCACCACTGGACCCCAGCCCATAAACTTGCCACTGGAGTCCACCCGAATTTCCCGCAGGCGTGCCGCCCTGATCCCCACCTGATGATTCTTTCCTGCTTTTAATAGCCCCCTGATGCCCCCCTGCTCGTTGTAGTCCCGGTCGCTCAGCCCAGAGGTAACGTAGGCAAGGAAAGGCTTCCCCGGACCTTTGCTACCCCCACCAAGGCCCCTCCAGCTCTGAAACGCCATGCTTGAAACGAACCTGAGAGCCGATAACACAGATGATATATATACCCCCTATCCTTCCTCTCAATCATCCCTTCTCCCCCCAAAGGGTCCGAGTCCTCCTTCGATTCCGCGTATAGTCCCCCTTAACGCTTGCTTGCGTTCGTTTATGCCCCGCTCGTCTTATAACATATATAATGTCCCCCCCCCCCCCCCTTTTTCGTTTGCCCCTTGATCATGCGTTGGTCCGCATTGCCACTCCCCCCCTTCGGTCATCCATAGTCTCTTTCATCTCGTCTTTCTGATCTGTCATGTCGCTAGTCCTCGCCCCCTCTCCTCTCCCTATACTATCCCCCCCCCTTCCCTCCTTTGTCTATCCTATCCGTCCTATTGACTATTCCTATTAAGTATCCTGTCTACCCCGTTTCTCCTCCCCCCTACTCCCTCTCTGTCTAAGCTGGTATGTCCTATTCGTATCTATCCCATCCGCTGCCCATATACCCCTTATTCCTCAAAGTCTGATGTGAAATAGATTCCGCATTCATCACTCGTCACAGAGTGGAAAATGAGAAAGTCCCGTGCCGCTCCGCTTCTGCTTACCCCTTCCTCGCGCCTATAAGGCAGAAAGCATATCTGTTATGTTAGTCCTCATCATATCCGCATATTCCGCTAATATATCTTTCTAAATATATCCTCTAACCCCCGTAAACCTCATTATATGACTCTTGTACCCGTAAGTCTGTATGGCCGATGTAATATGTCAGTAAACCGCTATATTCCGCAAATCTTATTGTCATAAGATAGTTGTAAACCTCCATTGTCCTCCTCTTAGTAATATATGAATAGGCCGCTATAGTCCGCTGTATAATGATATAAGAATAACAGACCTCGATATTTTGCAAGATATATACCTCGTGTGACCGCTGTTGGTGTCGTGTGCCCCCGCTGTACCTATGAAGGTAAGGTATGTAATCCTCTCCCCCTTTCCCTCTCTGCCACCCTTGATTATACCGCTTTTTCCGCTTTTGTTTGCCGCTTTCCTCTCATATGATAATATTTTTACCGCTTTCCTCGATTTTACCGATTTTACCGCTTTGTCTCTTTTTCGTTCTTCGTCTCCTATCTCTATCTTTTCTTCTTCTATCCTCGACCGTCGCTCCTCTGTTATTGTGCCCGTCTTCGTGCTCTGGTCGTACGACCCCCCGTGTTTGGCCGCTTTTTACCCCTGGATCCCGTCGCCGCTGGTGGCGCCCCAACAACCTCGAAGGGTAACCCCGCCCCCTCTATCTCGTCCCATATATGTGCCGGTATTCGCCACTCCTCTGTTAGCTCAAACGGGATGTTCAGTACCAACCTCGGCCTCGTTTGGATGGTGTATGGGATATGGTCCTCGTCATCCGACTTGATGGTGGCATCCAATGTTTCTCTGTGCTTGCCCCCCTTCTCCAGGAATACCGGGTCAAATCTCCTCGCCTTCTCTTCGTGCAACTCATCACTACTCCTCCAAAATTGCATCACTGGCATGATTCCGCTCCCCGCTTTATGTTTCGATGTTCCCCCCAAACTGAGTATCTGCATGACGTAGAGTCAACGTGGCAGGTGAGGCTGTAGCATGTGCGGTAGAGGGAACAAGAGGGCATGGGGAATTTTTGTCTGACAGGGGAACGGCGGAAGGGACGGCGGCACGGGAGGAGCGACAAGTCGGGATACGGGAGCCCGGGGAGGGACATTACAACGAGGGAGTACGGATCTGACATAGGAAATAAGCGGGTGAGAGAAGAGGACACAAGAGGAAGCACGGGGGAACGACATGCGAAACAGCAGAAGGCAGAGGAGCGAGCCTGTAGCGGGGGGGACACAAATAGGGGGAAACACATAAATAGCGGAAATAAGGAGAGCGGAAAGCAAGAGAGACAGGATAAGAAGGAGCGACAAGAGAGCAGTGAGGGTACGCGGGAAGAGGAGAAACAGAAAGGTCAGAGAGAGGAAGAAGTCAGGAAGCGGCAGGACGAGCGACGATTACTGGAGACACATTGGAAGGTGGCTAAGAGATATGAAACGCAAAGGCCGTTGCCTACGGTTAGTCAGATTAAAAGATTTGATTTACCTTTAGCATATACTCGGGTCAAGGTATTGCAACTTGGCGGAGAAACAGTGATCGGTAATGATACGATGGCGGCTATCAACGTGATGGGCAAACGTTTCTGCGACACATATGGCGGGCAAGACTGGTTCAAACAGATCCTGAGGAGCACGAGGGTTGGGTAAAGGGGGTCTCGGGCAGCACGGCGATCACGGGTACAATGATGCTCACGTTTGAGCTCAAGGTGGGCAATACATACACGCACAAGTTTTGGGTTGTTCCGCGTATACGGGGGGCCTGTTATGGAGCTTCGAGGCACTACGGCAGATGCATACATATATAGATTGTGGGAGAAAGGAGATACGTTACGTGACGGGGGAAAATGCCCCGATATATGCGGTGGTGGGGGACGAGCCGGAAGGCGAGGTGGGAGACACACCCGGGGCGTGGGTGACAAGTGATTTCTTCACGACGGCACGGATAGAATTGGACGGAGGGGAAGCGAACAAAGAGGCTCAGCGCGAAGCTTTTGTAGTGGGGAGCCCAAAGCGGAACAGGAGGATAGCGAGTCGGAGGACGAATGGACGAGCGCGAGGATAGTGGCAGTGATCGACGAGAGGTTGGAATATTTCCGGAAAAAGAGGGAGGAGGTGTCGGATGGTTTTCCGAGACATGGGCGGGATTTGGGATATTAGCACAAGGAGATGGACGAACGGGTGTTGCCGATGGCGCAATACGTGGTGTGCAACGCGGGCAAGCCCAGTCAGGCTAAGGCGGAGATTCTGAGCTTCCTAGAGGAAAAATGGGGGAGCCCACCCATCATAGCGGACTCGGTGTCAAATATCAAGAAGACACTGAAGAATCGGCTGTCACACGGGGACTTCACCATCATGTTCCCGGTGGGAAGGAGGACGGAGGTGTGGTGGTACGACATAGAGGATTTCTTGATAGCGGACCCAATACCGATACCGAGTCGCACGCAGAAGTTGGTGGTGGCCTGTCGGCTGGGTACGAGGAAGATAGCGAGGCGGTACCGGGAAGAACTCCTAGAGCGGGACCTAGCGGCCATACGGGATGAGGCTTTCACGCATATAGCCGGGGTGTATCACAGAACGCATGCCATTCAATACGCTATGATCGACCAGCTGGCGCGGTATGCGGATCAGGAGCGGAAAACTCCCACGTTATATCGGTCGAGAGAGGAGATGGATGGAGACGGAACGGAGGTGGCGGTAGAGGATATTACAGGGGCGAGCGACGGAGGAGCAGATCAAAGAGGAGACGGATAAGGCGAGACAGGCGTTACAGGAACAGTCGGAAACACGGGAAGGCACTTCGGAGGAGAAGGCAGCGGCTTTGGGGGTTATGGAAGACAACATCCAAGTTTTCGGCCCTCTGGAAGGAGGATCTGTAACAAGCCACGTGGTGGTTTTCGAACGGGAGTTGGGGCAAGAGGTACCGGGGATAGGACGGCCTTCGCGGTTGAGCCATCACGAGGATCGGATCGCTAGGGAGATGACGGCGGAGCTTTTGGAAAAGGGGCTGATCGTGGCGCTGCTATCCAAGTATGCGTCTCCGGTGCGCATGGCGCCAAAACCAGACGGGACGTTGCGGATGTGCATTAATTACTGGCGGATAAACGAGATCATCAAGAAGATAGAGACGCCAGTGCCGGATGTGCGGAGAGGTATAGAGGTGTTACAGAACGCGAAGATATACTCGACACTGGATTTGAAGAGCGGATTTTGGCAGATTCCCCTGGCGGAGGAAAGTCGGTACCTAACAGCGTTTATGGTGGGGATGACAACATATGTCTGCAAGGTTTTACCCATGGGGTTGAAGGTGGCACCCGGCATATTTCAACAGGCGATGACCAAGATGTTGGGAGCCAAATGTAGGGATGCGGAGTTTGCGGAAAAGTATGGGGATACGATGGGGTACGCGTTTGTATCTTGACGATGTGGTTATTTTCGCAATCGGTGGAGGAACACATACAACACCTGAGGGATGTTATGAGGCGGGTGAAGGCGTTTGGATTCAGGTTGAATGCCAAGAAATGTCATTTCCTTCAAAAGCGGATCCAGTATCTGGGTTATGACATAGAAAACGGAACATGTTCGATTGCCAGGAAGAAGCGGGAAGCGCTAGCGGGTATGCCTTTGCCGAAAACGAAGTCGGATTTACACTCTTTTGTGTCCCTGGCACAGTACTATGGCGGGTTCATACCGGGGTTCGCGGACATAGCGGAACAAATAAGGGTGTACATGAAGGAGGGCAAATGCGACGTGAAGGGGGAATGGCCTCCGAAGGTGGAAGCGTCTGTTAAGGAGTTGCGGAAACACATCTTGAGACCCGTGGAAAGAGGGTACGGTGTTGCAACTTCCCAATTTTCACCGGAGCTTCATATTGGATACGGACGCGTCGGCCTACGCGATCGGCGGAGTGTTGCAGCAAGGGGATGACGAGGGGCGCTTGCGGCCGGTGATGTTCCTGAGTCGGCAGATAACGAAACCGGAACAACAGTACTGCACGCGGCAGCGGGAGGCATTAGCCATAGTCTGGGGTTTCAAGAAGCTGCGAGATTATCTGTGGGGGGCAAAGGGGACGACGGTGCGGTCGGACCACAACAACCTGCAGTGGTTGATGGCTCAAGATCACACGGGGAGGTTGGCGAGATGGCAGCTGGAGCTATCGGAATATGATTTCACGATCGACTTTATATCGGGCAAGGATAACTATAGGGCGGATTACTTGTCACGGACGGAGGAGGATAAGGCGGGGGAGCGGGAAGCGGGATTGGAGGAAGCGGACAGGGGTAAAAGGAAGGGACAACAGACTTCAGGCGTGTTCGCACTACGACCGGTTTATGACGCGGAAAAGAAGAGCGGCATGAATTTGACGAGATTCCATTTCAAGACAGCGGCGGCGGTTTTGTCCGTAATGGGACACATGGATCTCGAGGTAGAGGAACAGAGAGCGGACTTCTGCGACAGGAAGCCCATAAACGGAATGGAATATGCGGAGGGGGTGGCGGAAATACACAGACAGGGAGAGACAATCAAGCGGGGCGACGTGCAATACTACGAAGCGGCTCATGTGCGGGTGGCGGAGTGTTGTGAGCAGCACGGAACGGAGGAGGCTCAGAGGGGGTACGAGGAGGAGATGTGGAAAGAGGCGGCACAAGGGGAACAGCCGGAGGATGAGGTGGTGGATGCCAAGCCTTTCCCATGGCGGACCATGCCTTTGGTGGGGAACATACTGATTCCCACAAAGGAGGAGGCGGCGGCAGGACAGACAGAGGCGAAGCCGGAATTCAAAGTGGCGAAGACACACCCGAGTAGAGTGGCGATGGAGCTGGAGAATAAAACGGAGATTAAGTTTGCGTCGGTGGCGATGTTTCGGAAGCTGACGAAAGATAGCAAGGAGTGGGAGCGGTTCATAGCTCATCAGGAGAAGCCGACGGAGGTCTCGGAGGATGCGGATATACAACAGCGGAAAAAGAAGTATGCGTATTCGGATGGGCTCATTTGGTACTTCGGAACGGGGGCAAAGAACAAGGAGGACCCAGAAAGATGGGTGGTGTGGGTGCCAAAGGAGCTGCGGCATGTGATACTGATAGGGGCACACGATTGTCCGTTGCAGAGTCATCCAGGGTTGGATAGAATGCGGTGGTCCATGACTCGTCGGTTCTACTGGGACACTATGGATAAGGACATCCAGGCATTCATTGCGGGGTGTGGACAATGACAGAGGGCGAAAACGCATTACGACGCGAAGCGAGGGTTACTGGGACAGTTTGATGTCACGCGGGACATATTCGATACTATACACATCGACTATGTGGGACCACAACCGGAGGCGGGAGAGGGCAGATACAAATATATTCTCACCATCATTGATCGGGCCTCGAATTACGTCATAGCGGTCCCTACAGACGACGGTACGAAGGAGACGACGGCCAAAGCTTGATCGACAACGTCTTCAACAGGATCGGGGTACCCAGAAATTATCTCGGATAGAGGAAGCTCATTTGTCAACTGGGTCTCTAATGAACTCAGCGCGTATTATGGGTTCAAGTTGGATTACATGACGGCATATAATCCGATGGCAAACGGTAAGATCGAAAGGATGCACCGCACGTTGAAGGCCTTTCTGAAAATATACTGCCAAAACGGACAGGCCAAGTGACCTGAGGTACTACAAGCGTTCACCTTCGCGGTGAATGGCCTAGGTTCATCATCGTTGGGGGGACGGGCGCGGCTATGTCCACACCAGATGGTGTTTGGGAAGGTCTTGAATACACCACAGGATGCGATGCAACACAAGGCGTTATATCAGCCCATCGAGCTGATGGCGGTGCGGTTGCGAGATGATAGTCCAACAAGGAGCAGACACCAACAGTCGAACAAGGAGCAGATAGTCCATGTGAGGAGGCTGGTTAAGTTTTCGCCTTTCCTATTGGATTATGAGACGGAAAAGGAGGCTCTACAGCGGACAGCGGATCAATTCGGTAATCCGCAGCCTCTGTTAACCCGGTCTCAGAGGGCCGAGGAGATCGCGAGATTGAGGGAACAGGTGTCTTGGGAGCAGGACCCGGAAGAGAAAAAGCGGTTGGAGGAGGCTATTGCAGAATTGGCGACGGGCTCGCACGAGAGGATTTCTCAGAAACAAAAGAGGGACGAGGAACGACAGCGGCAAGAGGACAAGAAAGAGGGGTTGGCGGAAGAGACTGCAAAGTGGATGGGCAAGAGGCAAACGTCCAGGCGGATCAGGGGAACCGAGGACCGGGGAGGCCGCCGAGGCCAAAGGCTCCGGAAAGTTCCATTGAGGTGAAAAACGCGGGAGGACATCGGGTGAAAAACCCGGGGGAGATAGATAAAATCAAGTGGAAACAAGGAAAATTCTACTTGATGCATCCAGCGGCTAAGGAGGTGAGTGATGACACGATGGATGACCTCACCACCCGCACGTCGTCGTCGCTGTTAGGCTTGCGCGGACGCGTTTCCTCCTCCCTCCGAGGCCGCTCCTGATCATATATCCCATGTGTTTCCGCATATTTCCGCTCTATTTCCTCTATTGTGTGATCCGTACCCGTCTTGGATCCCGTCCCCTCGGGTTCCCCTTGTCGTTCCTGCGTTCCCGCTCCCGCCCCTGCAATCAACGCCTGTCGATCCGGATGCACATATGGCAAATGAGAGAGTGCTGTGCCGCTTGTATCCCCCAACCCCGTCCTCTGAGCCTGCCGCTCATAACTCAGGTTCTGTACCTGCGAGCCCATGCTCGGCCGTGGCGCCGCCGCCTGGCTCCGTTGCCATCCGCCTTGGCTTCCCGCTGACCACCTCTGCCCCTTCCGTCTCGACCCCGGAAGTTATTCCTCCCCCCCTCGTTCTGTATCGGTCGATGTTGGCCGCCCTCTCGTAGTAGCTACGATCCTTCCGCGTCCAGCTCCTCTCCTGGATGTTCCGCTCGTTGAGTTCCCGCAACGCTGGTAGCTCTTCCTGTGGAAACATCGTCTCCAGCCCTCCGAGCTGCCATATCCCATGCCGAATCGCCTCCTTCAGTTCGGTGTATGCCTCCCTCTTTGTTTCCTCACTGCACCGAGCCAAGTCGTCATGCCACATTTCCTGCTTGTGGCTCACCTGGCAAGACCCATGGATCCCCAACCAATGCATTCCGATTGCTGTGTAACACGAATCCAAATTCCAATGCCTCGCCCGAATTGCCCGCCTGGCGTACTTCGGAAAACCCTCGATGAGCGCCGAATCCGGTGGGTACCGTGCCTGGTTTGGAGCCAGCTCCGTGTTCGGCAACGCTCGTGCGTGGAAACCCGCGTTGAAACTGACCGATCCTCTCGATGACTGTGCCCGCCCCACATTGTATACCGGTAGTGCTTGTCGTCGCTGCTCCCCGTCACGTCGCGACCCATATGGTTGGTACTCTCTCCGAGCATATCCCGCAATTCGCCGCGGTGCCCGTTCCCCCCACCCATACGCATTATATTGGTATGATTCCCGGTACCCCCCCTGTCTCGAACTGGATGACGTTGCCGGTGGCCTCTGCATTTTCGCCATTACCGTCGGCATATTGATCATACGATCGATCAACGTTGCATCTTCCTCTTCCAGGTTCCACCCGACGGGGTTGGACTTGACGTTCCGTTGCCACCGCTCCTTTCCCTCCGTTGACAAATCCGCATGTAACCCCGCTTGTGTCACCGATTCTATGACCACCGGCTTTGTGTCCGCGTCCCTCCAGAGCTTCGATAGTATCAACGGGTAGATCTCCTTTTTGCTGTGTAACAAGCTAAAGCCCACGATCTCCGAGAAAATATCCTTGAGCCCCCTCCGTTGGGTCACCAGTTTTTCCGCTGCCTCCTTTAGCGTTTCCTTTTCGACTTCCTTATCCAGCAACTGACTAAATCCATAAACTTCCTCGAAGACGAAGTGGGCTGCATCCACTACCTCCTTCCCCTCCGCTAGCTGCTTGCCGGTGAATTCCCTCTTGAAGTTTTCTTCCCACACCTTCTTGTCCGCCAACTTCACGTGCTCGCCCTTTGCTCCCAGCAAGGTTCCCAACAGGTAGCAGATCTGGTCCGCCTGATGGCCGCATTGTGCCGCTTTACACTCGTTCTGCAGTACCCCAATGAACATCCGGAGTTTGTTCATGTACCCGTAATCCGTTGCCTTGGTCATATCAATCGGCTTCTCACCCCCTTCCCTGAACAGCTGCGTCCTCGCCAACTGTTTGGTGATTCGCTCCCGCTGTTCCCTGCCGCCGATGTTCGGTCGACCGTAACTCTCCTCTTTTCGCCGCTTGTCCGATCGCAATGTCGAAGAAGATCTCGATCCGTCCGTGTCTGAGCCCCGCCGAAATCGCCCCTTGCTCGCCTTCTTTCTCCGCTTCCGCTTTGCTGGCGACGCCTCCACTGTTACCATCTTCATCACCGCCATCCGAATTCGTATCCACGTGATCCACGCCCGCACACATCCGTTTAGAATTGATAACCCAAATACCCACTGCCGCAGTTCCCTCTTCTTCGCATTCTTCTCGTCCACCGTCGCCTGGTCTCCCAACGCCCGAGAATCGACCAACAGCTTCCCAAAAACTGTATCCCTCCTCTCCATTTTTGTTGCCGAGTCGGGCGCCGGCGGAGCCATGTACTCCATCATCCCTTGGTACGCTTTCCCCGACATCAGCCGTACGGTTTTGCCATAACCCTCGTGGTACAACCCAATGAGATCCGCCAAATCCTCCGCCGGGTTCTTGGTGAAATCCGCATCCCAGTCCGACCTCGCCTTCCCGAGCTTCTCCATCATCTGTTGTAATGTCCTCCTCTGGTTTTGTGCGACGTTGCAGAGGTCGTCCACCGTTCCCGAAGTCTAAGCCACTGGCCCTCCTGCAACATGGGATCCATCGCGTACTTGTCGAGTTCCGACTTGTTCTGTATCTTGCCCCTGTAGTACCCCACCCCCATGTACAACGCTTCCGCTAAGAGAACCATCGATACCATCTGCATACCCGGTCCGTATGCATGTTTACCCCTCGACCATGTTCACCCTATCCAGTCCTGCGTTTCCTCCCACAGACCTCCCTCGTCCGCCTTCTTTGTCCATATCGCGTATTCCGCTGGTGTCAGCTGGTGGTACGTCTCCGCCGCGATTGACGGTATTTCCTGCATCAGCTTGTGGAACGCGTCGGTCATCGTCGGAGGATTCTTCGCCCACATTGGATCCGTTGCCACCGGCACTTGCTGCCTTTTCGCTTCCGCTGTCAGCATAGGTTTCTTCCCACTCGCTGGAGTGAATGGTAACCGCTTCTTCACCGGTGACGTCGGCCCCGAACGCTGGGAATCTTCCTCAGTACTTGCCATGATGGGAAAAACTAAAATAGGGAGAGATATTATTATTTGTCCCCGCTCTATATATATACACATGACCGCCCCTGATTTCCGCTTTCCTCTAGGCATATCTCTCTTTCCTCTTTTTCTTTTCTCGAGCCTCTAACGCTACCTCTTCCAAACCCCTGATTATCTCGTAGTCCGCTGTCTGTTGCATTGTTTTTCCGTGTCTATAAGGTAAACCCCTTTCCTCCCTTATGTCCTCGTCCTCTATATTCCTCCCAACCTCTATATCTCGTCCTTAACCATCTCATCCCAATCCTCTTTGGACATGCCCCTCATCCAGTCTATAACGTCATCCGCTGTCTCAACTGTACAGACTCCTCCTCTTTCGGCTCCTCCCTTGTACGCTCCGACCCAGCCCCCGGAACCTCCTCCCGTTTCTTCGCCTCCACCGCCAG
The DNA here is from genome assembly GCA_019918135.1 of Paulinella micropora. NCBI lineage: Eukaryota > Cercozoa > Imbricatea > Euglyphida > Paulinellidae > Paulinella > Paulinella micropora. The sequence goes on from WBZZ01003533.1 coordinate 29,162, forward strand.
GCGCCTTGTCTCCTCTCTCCACTTCTCACATTCCCCTCGCAGCTCCCGATCCCATCCTCGCCTTACTTCCAACTCCCACTCCTTGTCCGGTCCCTCGGGCCTCATCATTTCTTTGAAACCCCTTAACCGTATAGGTTCGACAAATTCCATCCAACCCTCCTCCCCTCTTGTCCTCATAGTGTCAATTCCCCTCCTGACTTGTTGGGGCGTCCCGTTGGCGCAAGCCCATGCCGTCTGTAACCGTTCTTCTTGCCATGTCCCCTCTACCTTCGTCATTACCGCCATAGAAGCAAATTGGAACCTCGCCTTTTCCGTTGTCGCATATACTTTCCACGCCCCTTCCACCGTGTCCTCCGTATATCCTTGCCATGCCATCTCCCATAAGGCTCGTATTGCCCTCCAACGTCTATCGTTCCTTATCTGCTCTGTTTCCACTAGGCGTTTCATCCTCCTTTCCCACTCGTTGCCCACTAAGTCCAGAAACCGTTGTGCCCCCTCCTCTATCTTGTATTCCAACCCCATCAACCGTCCCAACTCCTTCTCGTCCTCTCGCACCTCGAATTTCTCCAACTCCCGCTTGCTCATTTACCTCGAGACTGCCTAAAATAGGGACGGCAGATGTTGTGTCTTGTATCCTCTGTCGATTTCTCCCCTTCGTCTTTCCTCTCTTCTTTCCTCCTCCTCCATCATCGCCCTTTCCTCGTCCCTCAAATGCGCCTCCCACTCTTCCATCGCCCTTACATATGCCTCCTCCGCCTGTCTTAGATCCCTTGTCTTGTGAAAATGCATTGCCGTATAAGGAACCTCCTCCCGACCGCTCTCATGTCACAAGATATTCCTCTTCCCGCTTGGACACCCAAAACGACAACATGTCCCTTATCCCAGAGTCCTCCTTCTCCTCCGTCTCCTCACTTGTCTCCCCATTATGTTCCTCATCTTCACTCGTCGCTTCCCTCTCTCTTTCGCCCCCCTCATCCATTCCTAAAATATGGAAGCATGTTTTGTATTCCCCTGCATCCGCTATTGCTCCCTCCTCACCTTCTTGTTAGGTCTGTCCCCGTCCTCGTCGTTTTCCCCTCCTCTATCCCGCTTCTCTTTGTCCCACTCCTCCTTCTCCTTCTTCCATCTCTGCTCCTCTAAATACCGTGTTCTTCTCACCATAGCCATATTCATCAGTGCCATCTTCGAGGTTTCCGCCTGTACCACTCTTTGTCGTAATCTTTCCACCTCATATGGGCATATATCTCCGTTCCCCTCCCATTCCCGTAACTGTTCCCGCAACGCCTCAAACCCCCTTGTCGCCTCTGACACCTGCTTGTATATATCCTTTCCTACTCGTATCTCCCCCTTTCCCCACATCCCCTTTTCCCCTTCCGCTGTCTCCTCTTCCCATGCCCCTCGCCAGTAGTCCAATTGTTCCTCTTCCTCTTTCTCTTGTTTTTCCTTCTCGTGTTCCTTGTCCTCCATTCTGCTCCTAAAATATGACACAAGGTCCCATACTCTGCCTCCAACATACTACAATACCCCCCCCCCCCCCTTGTCTCCTTTCTCTCTTTAACCGATCAAGTCCTTCCTACCTCTCTAAACCCTTTTCGAGTCCCCAACATCCTCCTCTGCCCAAAGCCTCAGGCCCTTCAAGTTCCCCTGCCTTCCTCTACGCACTTAAGTCTTCCGCTTCCCGACACCGTGTCCCTTTCATGTCTACACTCGTACGTGATATGGCCGGAATAGGCAATAGTCCTCATGTGGTAAAAACCCGCAAACGCCCCCAAAATTTCTCCCTTTGAGTTAGCGTGTCTTGGACACTTTTTATCCGCTGTTCCCGTCGTATTTGTTGACATCTTCTTGCGCCATGATGGCAGCAACTTACCCCCGTTCAAAACCCCCTCTATCCTTGGAATTCCATCCCCCTTTCAAGTTCTTCTTGTAGATCCCAACCCCTATTCATACTCCTTTGTGAGGCAACCCGCTTGTATGCTTCCCCTTGACGCACGATCATTCCCCCTGACCCCCTTGTTCCGACCGACATGTCCACCCCCAAACCGTGTTTGTTACAACCCCTTCCCCTTATGAAACCTTGCAAAATGTTGCTCCCCTGGTTTTCTCGACTTCCTCTTTCTTTCCCCCAAGCCTCTGTTCCCCCACAAATGTCCTCATCTGCCCAGAATCGTCGTGTCTTTGAGTCTGTTCTCATACCACAAACCCAAGTCAACATGACATCCTAGTCCCCAGCCCCCAAAAACCATCAAAAACATTACAGAATATCAACCCCTGACCAAGCAAACGTGAATTATATATTCCTGCATAATTTCTCCCCCAGAAGTTTCCCTTCGTTTGCCGAGAGAAAGAGAGTGTCCCCAACCTGTGTCCCGGCGCATCACAGCAACACATGCCCCAAACTCAAACAGACTGAAAACAGCATACCACCTCCATGTGAACATGCCTCCTAGTCCTCCGAGGCTGAACACACCTGCATGCCTAAAAACCCAAAGCAAACACTCATACCCCCTGAAACCTCTCATTCCCCACCCTTGAGCTGTGAGATGTCAAGTCCCACAACCTCTGTGTCACAGCAACCCTTGCCTCTCTGCACAACAGCTCATGAGTAGTCCTTCTATCCGAGAAAATTATTGCCCCCACCTGTTTGCATGCCCCTGTACCCAAAACAGCTCAAGAAAAAGCATAGAATCCACGGCAACGCATCAACAAAAACTGTCCTCTCCCCCATGTTTCTCTCGTCTCCTCCTTTCTGTCAGAAAATTTCCGAGGAAACGAGGAAAATTTCCATACACCGTGTCATCATTTTATTAGCGACTCCAGATTGTTACAATAGTACGATATTAAATAACAGATAAACTGTCTAACGATATGAAGACTGAGTAATACCTAAAATAGGGACTCCGTAGCCTTCAGACCAAAAATAACTGACAGACCGGAACAGTCAGTATTGCCATTATATATCGGGTGGGCCGGCATAATCTCTCAGAGTCTTAGACTCTAACAAACCGTAACGTAAATACAGGTTATTAATATAATATATGAGTTACTGAAGCCCACCTAGTCAACTTCCTACGAACTTTCATACATAATGCTTCTGGTCTTGACGCACTGGGACGGTCTCGAGGCTTTGGCTGAGTTCAAGTTCTCTTGGCCGGGGCGGCTAGGCTAAGCCACAGGCCCCGATCCGGGCCACTTTTGGCCTTGGATGGTCACAGACTGAGCCGGGTCGGCAAATTAACAACTTAGTACTACTAAGTATTTTTTCCACTGAACGACTCAGTTTAATATTGCTGTTGACATTCAAGACAACAAAAAAAATTGATTTTTCTGTTTTGGTTG
>WBZZ01003533.1:40000-42500 GCA_019918135.1 Paulinella micropora
GGGTAGGTAGGGTAGGTCTTTGCACCGTGGCGGCAGAAGGCCTGACTAGGGTAGGTAGGTAGGTAGGGTAGGTAGGGTAAGGTAGGTAGGGTAGGCAGGGTAGGTAGGGTAGGCAGGGTAGGTAGGGTAGGTATTTGCACCGTGGCGGCAGCAGGTCCGACTAGGGTAGGGTAGGTAGGGTAGGTAGGTAGGGTAGGCAGGGTAGGTAGGGTAGGCAGGGTAGGTAGGGTAGGTAGGGTAGGTAGGTAGGGTAGGCAGGGTAGGTAGGGTAGGTATTTGCACCGTGGCGGCAGCAGGTCCGACTAGGGTAGGGTAGGTAGGTAGGGTAGGGTAGGTAGGGTAGAGGTAGGGTAGGCAGGGTAGGTAGGGTAGGTCTTTGCACCGTGGCGGCAGCAGGTCCGACTAGGGCAGGTAGGTAGGTAGGTAGGGTAGGTAGGGTAGGTGGGTAGGGTAGGCAGGGTAGGTAGGTAGGTAGGGTAGGTAGGCTAGGTAGGTAGGGTAGGCAGGGTAGGTAGGGTAGGTATTTGCACCGTGGCGGCAGCAGGTCCGACTAGGGTAGGGTAGGTAGGTAGGGTAGGCAGGGTAGGTAGGGTAGGTCTTTGCACCGTGGCGGCAGCAGGTCCGACTAGGGTAGGGTAGGTAGGGTAGGTAGGGTAGGTAGGGTAGGTAGGTAGGGTAGGCAGGGTAGGTAGGGTAGGTCTTTGCACCGTGGCGGCAGCAGGTCCGACTAGGGTAGGGTAGGTAGGTAGGTAGGGTAGGTAGGTAGGGTAGGCAGGGTAGGTAGGGTAGGCAGGGTAGGTATTTGCACCGTGGCGGCAGCAGGCCCGACTAGGGTAGGGTAGGTAGGTAGGAAGGGTAGGTAGGGTAGGTAGGAAGGGTAGGTAGGGTAGGTAGGTAGGGTAGGCAGGGTAGGTAGGGTAGGTATGTATGCATGTATGTTGTTTGTAGTACCGTTTGTACTTTGTTTATTTATTTATGTTTATCGGCAAAAACAATGCAAGTATACAGCATGTGCACTTACTGAAATCTGTGGGGGCACAATGAATATTTTATTTTGCTAAGTTCCAATTTTGCGAGAGAAACTTATTACTTCATCCCAGCATGATGGAACGGTGAGGGTATAGGTATTTGCACCCTTGCGGCAGCAGGTCCGGTCGCGCCACCAGCAGCATGTGATCCAGCCACGTCTTCTCTCGCAGGTCGAACACTCCAATAGGCAACAGCTTCGTTGCCTTAGATATAGACAATGTGTATGAACAGGTATGTTACGCGTGTATGTATGTTGTAATATCTGCATGCATGATTTTCTTTTTTATGCAGCCATGTGATTGTCTCGTGGGTTGAACGCGCTTTGATCTCGCGACCAGGCTGGTTACCGATGATGATGATGATGATGATGATGGTGGTGGTGGTGGTGGTGATGATGATGATGATGATGATGTTGAACGCTCCGATCTCACGACCGGCCTGCTTCCCGATGATGACGATGATGATGGTGATGATGATGGTGGTGGTGGTGGTGGTGGTGATGATGATGATGGTGATGGTGGCGGTGGTGGTGGTGGTGGTGGTGATGATGATGGTGATGGTGGTGGTGGTGGTGGTGGTGATGATGATGATGATGATGATGGTGATGGTGGTGATGGTGGTGGTGATGATGATGATGATGATGGTGGTGGTGGTGGTGGCGGCGGTGGTGATGATGATGATGATGATGATGATGATGATGACGGTGGTGGTGGTGGTGATGATGATGATGATGATGATGGTGATGGTGAGTGATGATGATGATGGTGATGATGGTGATGGTGATGAGTGATGATGATGATGATGATGATGGTGGTGGTGGTGGTGGTGGTGGTGGCGATGATGCTCATGATGATGATGATGATGATGATGATGATGATGATGATGATGGTGATGATGATGATGATGATGATGATGGTGATGATGATGATGATGATGATGATGATGATGGATGATTGATGATGATGATGATGATGGTGACGACGGTGAGTGATGATGATGATGATGATGATGATGATGGTGATGATGGTGATGATGATCATAGTGATGATGACGATGACGATGATGATGATGATGATGATGATTGATGATGATTGATGATGATGATGATGATGATGATGATGATGATGATGATGATGACGACGATGATGATGACGATGATGATGATGGTGATGATGGGTGATGATGATGGTGATGATGATGGTGGTGGTGGTGGTGGTGATGATGATGATGATGATGATGATGGTGGTGGTGGTGGTGATGATGGCGATGATGGTGATGATGGTGATGATGGTGATGATGGTGGTGGTGGTGGTGGTCATGATGATGATGATGATGATGATGGCGATGATGACGATGATGATGATGGTGATGATGATGATGATGATGATGATGGTGATGATGATGGTGATGATGGTGATAATGATGATGATGATGATGATGATGATGACGATGGTGATGATGATGATGATGA
>WBZZ01003533.1:72500-75000 GCA_019918135.1 Paulinella micropora
TTTTCTTCAACGTCCTTCCTCCTCTTCTTTTTTCCAGAACACAGTCTACCCGTGATTCCCACCGGACACATGCACAGTACACAAATTACTGTTTGATGTGAAACTGCGTTCCTTTGCAAGGACTACATTCCTTTGCGACATCTAATCTATCTATCTATCTATCTAACCATCTATCTATCTATCTTTCTATGTATGAGTATGTATGTGTATGTATGTATGTATGTATGTATGTATGTATGTATATACATTGTATATACATATACATACATACATACATACATACATACATACATACATACATGCATGCATGCATGCACACACACACACACACACGCACACACACACACATATATATATATATATATATATATATATATATATATATACATATATATATATATATATCATCCATACATACATACACATACATATATATGTATGTATGTGTGTATATACTTATATTCAGGTATAGGCGTGATAGCAGAGAGCGCGGACGAGACAGGTCTCTCTCTCTCTCTCTCTCTCTCTCTCTCTCTTCATCTCCGTACCTCAGGCCGACAACATCTGGCGTTTATCTAGCAGGCGGAGCAGGAGCAGAGGGGCAGAGACAGAGACAGCAGAAGCAAAAAACACGCTCATATCTCTCCCTCTCACTCCCTCTGGACTTATCAACTAAGAGGCGGAGCAGGAGCAGGGATAGAGACAGACACAGCAGAAAGAAAAAACACGCTCATCTCTCTCTCTCTCTCACTCCCTCTGGACGTATCAAATTAGAGGCGGAGCAGGAGCAGGGATAGAGACAGAGACAGCAGAAAGAAAAAACACGCTCATCTCTCTCCCTCTCACTCCCTCTGGACGTGTCAAATTAGAGGCGGAGCAGGAGCAGGGGTAGAGACAGAGACGGCAGAAAGAAAAAGCACGCTCATCTCTTTCCCTGTGTCTTGCTCTGTCTTGCTCTGTACGTAAGGATTGCTAAGATGTCCTGTTTGATTTAAGAGGCAGAGGATAAGCAATGACAGAGATAGGGGTAGCAGAAGTAAAAAACATGCTCATATCTCACTCCCTCTCTTCTTCACAATGTCGTGTTGATCGAAGAGGCGGAGGAGGAGCAGCGATAGAGACAGAAGGCAGAAGAAGGAACAAACACACTTCTCATCTCCCACACCAACTCAGAGAAGATGTGGTGTTAGGCGTAAGAGAAGATGTGGTGTTACACTGAGAAAAGCTGTGCGTGTTACACTAAGACAAGATGTGGTGTTAGACTAAGACAAGATGTGCGTGTGACACTTAGAGAAGATGTGGTGTGTTACACTAAGAGAAGATGTGCGTGTTACACCAAGACAAGATGTGCTGTTAGACTAAGACAAGACGTGCGTGTGACACTAAGAAGATGTGCGTGTGACACTAAGAGAAGATGTAGTGTTACACTAAGAGAAGATGTGGTATGTTACACTAAGAGAAGATGTGCGTGTGACACTAAGACAAGCTGTGGTGTTACACGTAAGAGAAGATGTGATGTGACAATAAGACAAGATGCGCGTGTTACACTGACAGAAGATGTGTGTTACACTAAAACAAGATGTGCGTGTTACACTAAGAGAAGATGTGGTGTGTGACACTAAGACAAGATGTGGTGTGTTACACGTAAGAGAAGATGTGGTGTGTTACTAAGACAAGATGTGCGTGTTACACTAACAGAAGATGTGGTGTGTTACACTAAGACAAGATGTGGTGTGTTACACTAAGAGAAGATGTGGTGTGTTACACTAAGAGAAGATGTGATGTGACACTAAGACAAGATGTGCGTGTTACACTAAGAGAAGATGTGGTGTGTTACACTAAGAGAAGATGTGGTGTGTTACACTAAATCAAGATGTGGTGTTAGACTAAGACAAGATGTGCGTGTGACACTAAGAGAAGATGTGCGTGTGACACTAAGACAAGCTGTGGTGTTAGACGTAAGAGAAGATGTGATGTGACACTAAGACAAGATGTGCGTGTTAGACTAAGACAAGATTTGCGTGTTACACTAAGACAAGATGTGGTGTGTTACACTAAGACAAGATGTGCGTGTGACACTAAGACAAGATGTGGTGTTAGAATGAGAGAAGATGTGGTGTGTTACACATAGAGAAGATGTGCGTGTTACACTAAGAGAAGATGTGGTGTGTGACACTAAGAGAAGATGTGCGTGTTACACAGAGAGAAGATGTGGTGTTACACTAACAGAAGATGTGGTGTGTTACACTAAGAGAAGATGTGGTGTGTTACACTAAGAGAAAATGTGGTGTTAGACTAACAGAAGATGTGGTGTGCTACACCAAGAGAAGATGTGCGTGTTACACTCGGACAAGATGTGGTGTGACACTGAGAGAAGATGTGCGTGTTACAGTAAGAGAATATGTGCGTGTTACACTAAGACAAGATGTGCGTGTTACATACGACAAGATGTGGTGTTACACGTAAGGCAAGATGTGGTGTTAGATAAGACAAGATGTGG
>WBZZ01003533.1:87500-90000 GCA_019918135.1 Paulinella micropora
CATTGAACATAGCACAGCACAACACAGCATAACATGAGCATAACATAATATAATATAACACTGTGTAACATAACATAACATAACATAACGTACAATAACGTAACATAACGTAACGCAACGTAACATAACATATATAACATAACATAACATAACCGTATGATACAATAGCATTAGGGCCGCATCATTCAGTTACTACACATTACAATTTACATTACATTACATTACATTACATTACATTACATTACATTACATTACATTACATTATAAGTTACATTACATCATAGTACATTAGATTACATTAGAATACATTACATTACATTGCATCATAAGTTAACTACATATATACATACATCGTGACATACATACATACATACATACTACATACACTGACATATATACATGCACTGCTGCATACATGCATACATACATACATCATCATGACATGCATACATGCATACATACCGTAGTAGTCAGACGGTCTTCTTGAAGGCAGGACAGCTGCCGCCGGTTGGGCAGTCAGACACGTAGAACGAGTGGCGCTCAGGCTGATGACTCTGACCCACCGGTGGCCGTCCAAGTTCCGAGTGGCAAGTGCCTAAAGTACACTGATGCATACATACAATACATACATACATACATACATACACTGGCCATACACATGTATACATACATTTTTCCACCGTCTTAACGACTTTTGATTGAATATTAATAATAAAAAACTCCGCTTTAAATATATATATATATATATATATATATATATATGTATTCTGGTAATCAAGAGTACCGCCGCCGAACGGCTGCGTTTTCGACCGGACCCGGGACGGTGACCCGTGCCCGCGATCCTAACGGATCCTCAGTTTCATTCACTATCTCGGTCCTGTACCGTCACGATCTGGGAAAATATCTGAGTTACCGTAAGGACGGTTACAGGGCTAGAACAGCCGTGATATTTTTTGAGATGATGAGGTTTTCTGTGGATATTAAGACGCGGCTGAGAAACGCAGGATGTTTTCATTTTTTTTAATATTTTCCATGTTTGATCTCAGCTCGGCATCATTCCGTACCGTAACGGTCACATACTTGCTATAATCAATCAGTGCCATAGTCTTAATACCATGCCGCTTTAGTTCATATATACAATACATGACTGTATGGGCGGCTACAGCACCTTAACTGCACCTTTACTACCTGTCTCCCCGAACCCAATGGGAAATGCTGCCATGGTACTCTCAAACAATCTCTTTTAATCAGTTGTTGGGCGTACCGTCCATTTTCTGAGTCAGAAAGTCACAGAGTACAAGTATAAATATGGGTGAAAAGCACCACACGCCCAAGTTTAACTTCAACTGTCACAGTAAGAGGTACGATGCCAGGGGTTTGTTGGCACACCAAGACAAGCAACTGCTGTACGAGGACCTTGTCCCAGTGCTGGGCGCTTATCGATCGTCCATAGGACTGCTCCGACGTAACTTGGAGCCAGTCCTTCAATTTCCCATCGTTGACGCTCTTGGGCTCCGAATCAGCTGCATCACTCAGCATGTTCTTGAGCTTCTTTTGCTCCTCGCTCGTACAAGTAAAACTCACATTATATAGCTGCAAAGGCCCAATTTCAACTTCAACAGTCACAGTAACGGGCAAGTTGCCAGGGATTCGTTGGCACACCAACTGCTGTAAGAGGCGGTCGAGGAAATCGCTGTCCCTGTCGCTGTCCCTGTCGCTGTCCCTGTCCCTGTCCATGTCCCTCTCCCTGTCCCTGTCCCTGTCCCTGTCCCGGTCCCTGTCCCTGTCGCTGTCCCTGTCGCTGTCCCTGTCCCTGTCGCTGTCCCTGTCCCTGTCCCTGTCGCTGTCCCTGTCGCTGTCCCTGTCGCTGTCCCTGTCGCTGTCCCTGTCCCTGTCCCTGTCCCTGTCCCTGTCGCTGTCCTTGTCGCTGTCGCTGTCCCTGTCCCTGTCGTTGTCGCTGTCCCTGTGCCTGTCGCTGTCGCTGTCGCTGTCCCTGTCCCTGTCCCTGTCCCTGTGCCTGTCGCTGTCGCTGTCGCTGTCCCTGTCCCTGTCCCTGCCCCTGTCGCTGTCGCTGTCCCTGTCGCTGTCGCTGTCCCTGTCGCTGTCCCTGTCCCTGTCCCTGTCCCTGTCCCTGTCCCTGTCCCGATTCTCCTTCTCCTTCTCCTTCTTCTCCTTCTCCTTCTCCTTCCTGTCCCTGTCCCTGTGCCTGTCGCTGTCGCTGTCGCTGTCCCTGTCGCTGTCCCTGTCGCTGTCCCTGTCCCTGTCCCTGTCGCTGTCGCTGTCCTGGGCGCTTCTCGATCGTCCATAGGACTGCTCCGACGTAACTTGCAGCCAGTCCTTCAATATCCCATCGTTGATGGTCTTGGACTCCGAATCAGCTGCATCACTCAGCATGTTCTTGTGCTTCTTTTGCTCCTTCTCGCTCGTGCTGGGGTTGGTCCACCACCGATTGCTGTTGCGGGTAGTGGTCGTGGTTGTGGTCGTGGTGGTTGTCCTTGTT
>WBZZ01003533.1:105000-112500 GCA_019918135.1 Paulinella micropora
ATAACTGCAGCGAGACTGGACACACTAAACGCTTTTGCCCTAAGCTTGCTAAGTCTAACAGCTCTCGTCGCACCCATAAACCCCACAACATCGCCCCTCCCAAGAGAGAAACCCAAAGCAAAGGTAGTAAGTTTCGTAAGAAAAAGGATAAAGGGGTGACTCTGATAAGAGGTGAAAAGGGTGAGGAAAATGAAGGAGGAGAGGGGGAGAACAACAACACAGAACAAGACGACAGTTCAGAGGAGGAGGATTATGAACTGATTGTCATGGAGGCCGAGGAAGAACAAGAAGAGGGCAACACAGCCCAAAGAGGAGAGGAAACGGAAGGGGAGGATAGTGAAACAGGGGAGCAAAAAGAGAACGACACTGAACAACCCGAAAGAGTCCGTGAAGGGGGGGTTAGAATGTCGAGCAGCTCCCAGACTCGCTACTCGCTCGGAGGCATTCCCCAATCCAACCCCTCTCACTAGTGATCAACCCCTCAACCCTTCGTCAACAACCCCTCCCAACCGACCCCCTCCACAGCACGAGAGTCTCGTGCGAGAAACTTCCTCGCAACCCTGCTAAACAAGAGAAACCGACGAAACTGAAACCGACACCGCAATCTCTCCTTCAAACGAAAGAGACAAACAAACACAAGACACCACAAACTATCACCCCCACCAAACAGGCACCCAATCCCAAACGAAACACAATCCAATGTGTAGGGAAGAACTCAAAGGGGAAGCAGTGTGGTGTGAAATATGGAGAAAGTGGGAGCATAGGTAAGGCAGGCAGTATGAGCAAGAGGTTACAGTATGCTAGTCTGTGTGGTTATTACTACAAGCAGGACCCACAATTCCCAGATGTTGATCTGGAACAACCCCCATCATGCCGCCCACCCCCCACCAATGAGTACCCAAGTGAATGATGAAAAGATTGAAGAGAGAGAGGGAGAGCAAGGGGGCGAGAGCACAGCAACTTTCGAAAAAGGACTCAGCAATACCCGGACAAAAGGACAAGGTAATTCCCGCTCAAAAACCCGAGTCAGTCATCAAACCGGAAAACCCGCGAGAAGAAAAATTCATGGCTGACTGTGCTGATATGCCAGATTTTCAAGCGCGGGCCGGGGAGGTTAAGGCAGAGATAGAAGCAACAAGAACAGTGTCTGTGCAACAGGGGAAAAGCTGAAGGCAAGGCATGGCCCCCGTCGCAACCCTCAAAAGGTCCGTCCCCGGTAGATAGATTGGACGAAGATAGACAGGAGACACAAACAACACCCACTCCACAGCACAACTTGCACAACTCCACGCGTCAACAAAGCACAACTACGGAGGGGAGCAGTAAAAAGAGGGGACACAGTGGCAAAGTGATAAGCTTTGAGGATATAAAGAAGCTAGCTTAGTCATTGCATGCGTGCATCATGGATGAGGAGACAGGTGATGTTGTGAAGGTGAAAAGAGAGAAAGGAGTGAGGGTAGCTGAGACAGACAACAACCTACTGACAGACGTGTTTTGGGCGATAAATGACGTGTTTTTGTCGCATGCTGCGGGTACTACACCCATAGCAAGAGAGTCAGTGAGAGAAGCACGTTTGAAAGCAACATCAGAAGAGTCAGTGAAGAAAGAGAGAGCGATTTGGGATTGTCAGATGAGACACAGTGAAGGACACCCGAGACCCCAAAAGACAGAATTACAGCGTTTGTTGTTTGTGATGTCGAATGGATTGAAAGACCTAACTGTGAAGGATGTGTTATGTTACGAAACGAACGGCAAGTACAGTGAGTTCTACATAGAAATGCTATCCGTGATTGATTATGGTATTCTTGACCTAGCATGCAACCACAAAAATGCTTTTGCAGAGCAGTTAGTGGGGTCTATGCCTCACTTAGCCCAGATTCACAACGAGGTAGTGGCAGAGGGATCTTTGAATGCGTATTTACGCAAGTTACACTCAGAAGACGCATACCTATTCTTTACACCAAAGACAGCAGCTAGAAAGAAGATAGCATTCGATGCGAAAAGAAGGGAGATAGACGGAGCGTCAGAAGAAGACGATGAAGACCCCGGAAGCACAGAGGACTCTATGGATTCTGAACAGATGAGAATAGAAAGATCACTTCCAATTTCGTACAGAGATTACAAAGATGCGAGGGAAGAATACGATTGGATGCACGAGGAACGATACAACGAAGAGAGAGCTGAGAACGAAGAGAAAGAAAGAAAGGAAAGAGAGGCGAGCAAGAAAGAGAAAGAGAAAGAAAAGGAGAACATGGAAGATATCGAGCATAACCTGATGGTAGCAGAAAGAAAGGGAAAAAGCAAGAAAGAGAGGATGATAGTGCAAGACAGTGGATCGTCACGAGACATAGCTTGCACGACAGCTATATTGAGCAACCTCTCTGATATTGCACCAGTCAGTCTGATCACTGGAAACGGAGAAAGCATAGTGAACCAGAAGGGAGAAGCGAGATTAACCCGTGTAGATGGGACAGAACAACCTGTGATGGTCAAGAAACTTCGGAGATGTTGTACGACACTCAAGGGTGCCTGTGAACATAGTTTCAACCGGCAGCGTGGATCACTTGCACCACAGATCTGTTATTCACCAGAACGGACAGTTGTTTATTCTAAAGCACCCCATAAGAGTGAAAGAGAGTGACGTGATAGTCAGGGGGAGAATGACGCCGGGAATGCTATACCGGTGGGACACGGAATATGACAAACCTCTTGACATTAACAAGCGATTTGAGCCCAAGATCAAGGTAAAGAAATCAAAGGCGGGGTAAATGGGGAGGGAATCCCCAAGGAGAGAGAGAATAAGAAAGAAGTAGCTAAAGTGTGTGAGAATAGAGAGAGTAAGGGATGTGTTATATGCTATGTATCCAGAGAAGAGTGCAAATAAGAAGCCCGTAGACATCTACGTCATGCATCAGTGCAGCGGGCATAAGGCTATAAAGAAGACCTATGCATTAGGCAAGGCACTGGGCCGCAAAGTTGTCAGCAATCAAGATTTAGTTAGATATTGTGAAGCTTGTATGATGGGTAAGGCTAAAGAATTGCCCAGATTTAAGATAATAGGATTAGGAGAGCTAGTTATGCGAGTGAGATTTTGCATGTAGATACAGCCGGACCATGGGCAGTAATGTCCATCAATGGCAAGTACTACAAGTTTTGTGTAACAGACGATTATTCAGGTTATATCTTAGATTTTTACTTAAGACATAAGAACGAGTTTGTAAAGTGTCTTAAGCAGGCAGTAGCGTGGTTTGAACGACAGACCGGTAGGAAGGGCAAACTTGTCACGTGTGACAACGAATTCGTTGCCCCCGTGGAAGTAATCGAATGGTGGAAACCATTGCAATTCATTTGGAAAGTTTCAGCACCAGGAGACAAAGACTGAAATATGATAGCTGAAAAAGTTAATGACATAACAGCAGGGCCAGCTAGGGCTATGCGATATGAAGCTAACCTTCCACTTAAGTTTTGGGCCGAGATGGAACACACCGCTACCACACTACACAACATATTGCCAGCTACAACAGGACCACGTCAAGGGATTTCACCCTTTGAGCAGTGTTTGGGTTACAAACAGGCCATTCGGCAACTGAAACCAATAGGATGTATGGGAGTAATGTATGTCGGAAAGCAAGTTGGCAAAGGAAACTATAAGGCAAAACGTGTAATGCTCTTGGGATATGATGTTTTCAAAGAGCTTTACAGGGTTTGGGATGGCCGCAAGGTCATATCGAACGTACGCAACGTGCGTTTCAACCCCCACATAGTTGGAAAAGATGCACACCCACCCAGAGGAGTACAATGGGACGATGAATCTGAGGGGGAGAGTAGCAATAGCAATGCAGAACAGCTTGAGCAAGCGGAGAGTACAATGGGACGATGAATCTGAGGGGGAGAGTAGCAATAGCAAAGCAGAACAGCTTGAGCAAGCGGAGACAGAACCGGATCCTAAAGTTCAGGGGGAGTCAGAAGATTTGAGGAAAAACAAGGAGTCGAGGACGACACTGGTCCAGATTCCGGTTTTCCCATTGACTCTAACGAAAGCCAAGTTGTTGATCAGGACGACAGGTTAACATCCATCGAATCGCTTAGTGCGCAGGACCCTTGAGCTAGTCACCCAAGCCGGAGATATAGGGAAGGAGAATCGCCAAACAAGGGCCTCACATGGGAACAAAGTGACAAAATCACGACAGCTAACATAGTGAGAGGGAAACGAGAAAGAAAGGAACGGACGACAGCAAAGCCGGACCCACAACCAGTCACAACTAAGAAGGTGGTCAAGGAAAACACCTCATTAGAAAGTGTCAAGGTAGTTGTACCAGCGGTAGCTTTTGGTGAACTATGGGCGAAGGAAGAGTATGGAGACAGTTGGCAAGAAGCTAAACGAACCAGTAAAGTTTTGAAACCATGCGAGAAAGGCGATAGACTTAAAGTTCGCAAACAGCTCAAGCCAAGTCACTTTGTATCTTTTGATGACGGACTAGTTGAAAAGATGTTAGACACTGAAATCAGAAAGTATAAAGTAGACCCAATCCATCCACCCGGTGAACTAGAAGACGCCAAGTCGTCTGAGGAAAGCATACTAGGAGAGGATAGTAGTGAAGTTTTACTCTACCTCACACTACGTGTGCTAAAAGAGATAGTCGACGAAGGGCTAACAGCTAAGGAGTTGAAAGAATGCATGGATAATAATAAAGGCTCTTAAGTCTTTTAACACCTATACCTGGGTAAGCCCCAAGGAAGCAAAAGAGAAGGGAGTGTCGAAGATAGTAAGACTGACATGGGTACATAAAGTTAAGCTTGATGATAAAGGACGCAAGTTTGTCAAGTCACGAATAGCTTTGCGAGGAGATATGCTAGAACCAGGAGTTAGCTATAATCCAGATCAATCATTTGTACCTTGTGCAGCTCATCGATCACTACTTTTCTTAGCTAAGATAGCTGCTTGGCATGGTCACAAGTTGTATGGTATAGACTTCAAAAATGCTTACTTGAATGCTAGAATGAATGATCCTGTTTACGCGTACGCCCCAGATGGTTTAGACAGGGAAGGTCATAATGGCATGATATTAAGGATAGATGGAGCTCTGTATGGTGCCCCACAGGCAGGCAGACGTTGGTATGAAATCTTGGCCCCAAAGTTAGAAGAGTTAGGATTTCGATTGCTAGACGCAGATCTATGTATGTTCATTGAAAAGACAAACCCATAAGAGACTCAATCATTTGCATATTTCATGTAGATGATCTAATCTTTTCGGCGCCTAACGAACGTACGTATGATAAGTTTGCAAGCCAACTAGAAAAGTTATATCCCCTAAAACGATTAGGTGTAGCCAAAGAGTTTAAGGGTATAGAAATAGAACAGGAAGGAGGTCGCATTTTACTACATCAGACGAGATATCAGAAACAGATCTTGAAAGACGTAAGATATGCAGACGCACGCCCGCTAAGCACGCCTAGCGCAGAGCAGGAGCCAGAACCTATGTCGGAATCTAGTGCACTTAGGAAGCATTTCATTCCTAGCTTAGTTGGAAAGTTACTGTTTTTGACTAAGATGACTAGACCAGATGCAGACCAAGCTTTGAATGCAGCTAGCGTTATGCAGACTGTTGACGTCGGAGTGACTTATGCAATGTTGGGACGAATTTTTCTGTACTTAGTTCATTTCGCGGTATTGCATTTCACGGGCCGAAATCATCGCAGAAAGCAAGGACATATCCCGGAATTACTCTATGGCCCGATGCGGCACATAAAGTGTGCAAAAAGACAGGAAAGTCTCGTACAGGGTATATAGTTCTATGGGGAGGTGACCCAATTGCATGGTTATCGAAACATCAATCACATATTGCATTAAGCTCGAATGATGCGGAAATCTTCGCAACTGTAGAATGCATTCATGAAGGGTTAGCAGTTAGACATATAGCGGAGGAATTAGGAGTAGCACAGACTAGCCCATTAGAATTATTTGAGGACAACGCACAAACTATTTTAGCGGCAGAGAGAGGAATGTCAGGGTCACGCACTAAACATTTACCTCTTGAACTACATTTCATGCATCACGCACAACGTGATAAAGAAGTAAGGTTTGTAAAAGTAGGAACTAAGAAACAGATAGCAGATGTATTAACTAAACATGTACCTAAGGACCAATTTGAGTACTTGGTTAGTAAATTCATGATCACTCTTAAACCATAAATCTTCTTAACGGAAAATCCGCAAATTTCCGCTGAGTTCACTCATGATGTTCTTTTGTGTGAGTGCGAGTCTTTTCTCTGCAGGCGATGTCTCTATATAGGTGTTCGTTTGAGGCGAGATGAATGATCCCGTGAACTTAAATTCGAGCGTTTGACGAGGCGCGGGACGATCAGTCACCATCGATCGTGGAACAAGAGCGGGATAGCAGAAGTCGGACGAAATGGAGGAGTCGAACATGGATGAAGTTTTGACCACAACTGCCACGACTTGCGACTGCATCATCACGTTGGGCACGGACTGCCGCCATATTGTCATTAGTTATCAGAGTGCTAATCGAGTAATCAGTTTTTAATGTGATTTACGCGCGAAAAACAACTTCAAGTTTGCTATTACGTAATTATTGCTTTCATTTTGCAAGTACGAGTTTGTCATTTACAAACGAGTCCTTTTACTTCAATTTAATGGACCCATTGGATCGAGATGCTTTCGCGGCGAGGAATTGAGGATTCGTGTGGATTCGTAATTTATGACTCTCTACGTTTTGAGTCGCGTATGTGTAGCTTTTATTTGACGTTATACTACTGTGACTTACTCAGTCAGACAGGATTTACGAAGTTATCCACTAATACAAGTGACATTGAATTAAGGGGGAGCGTTGGACAGGCAACATCGAGTTACTATTTGAGTCGTAATTATGATTGATTTCTATGTGCGGTAACATTTTACTAAGTCATAATTAGGAGTAACAGTAATGGGTAATCCAAGTCAATTGTGCACGTTACGTTTTTACTATTGTGTACCTGACCATATTATTGAGCGTCAGTGAAAGTTACTGCTAGTCCGATGCACTTAGATTAGTTAGCTCTCTTGCAGTTCAGTTCTGCGTTTATGTCTTCTGATTAAAGTGGCTGTGAGCAACCTGGCTTTTAAAGAAGTCTCCCGGCAAACCGCAAGTGAAAGGTATGGTAAGGTCCGTGAGTGACCGGTTTATACCTAATTATCTCTTCAAGTTTTTACATCTATGACTTTTAGTTCCCGGTTACTTCATTATGATAACTTGAAGTTCCGTTTTATTATCAACTGCCACCATCATAACTTGTAATATTGACTGATTAATATTGATTCAAGTTGAACTCAAGTTCATATTGATTAAGTGATATTGATTAATAGTTATTGATTAATATTGCCGGCCCGGATTAACATCATAAGACGGTTGATGAATATTGCCTGGACTCCCGATTTATATTGGTTGACTCCTGAATTAATACTACACTGATTGATTTTTTTTCAGCGGCAGTACTAATCTTG
>WBZZ01003533.1:117500-121945 GCA_019918135.1 Paulinella micropora
TTTTACCTACAATAAATTCCCCCCGGGGGGGGGGGGGGGGGAGGGGGGAGGGGGGAACGGGGGAGGAAGAGAAGTGCGATGTCGCCACGCAAAATACATAGATTCTACAACAAAATTTCTTTAATTACTAAAAAAAATAATAAATCTAACTCCGTAATATCATACTAACTAAATTAGAAGTTTGTTTAACTCTTGCACGCGACAAACGTTCTTAATCACGCTTTCGACCATAACAAACCTGCCAGTGCAAAAAATTACGATTAATACTACACTACTACAAAGAAAAAAAACACAAAACAAATTCAAACATTTTTCAGATGAAGGAGAAAAGTGAAAGCTATGCAAACTACCTGGTGCGTGCATTTGAAGTTAGCGCCGAGTCAGCGCAAGCGATGCTAAAACAAACTCCCATGCGTTAGGTGAGCTGGGAGCGGTGAGACCGGTGCCGCGTTGGGGGGTGGAAGGTGAGTTACCAGCAGACAGAGCGCCAGCTGCCATCCGCGCGATGAGATCCTCCAGCAAGCTTTCTCTCTCGCTCTTACTATTTTTGTTGTTGTTGTTGTTGTTGTTGCTGTTGTTGTTGCTGATGTTGTTGTTGTTGTTATCATTATCATCATAGTTTTTCTTGTTCTTGTTATTCTTCTTCATCTTCTTCTTCACTCTCTCGTTCTCTTCTTCTGAGCTTTCCTCCTCCTCCTCCTCCTCCTCCTCCTTCTCCTTCTTCGAATTCTTCCTCTTTCTTCTCTCCTCTTCCCGTTGTCGCTTCTCTTGCGCCTCTTTTTCCTTCCGATCTTGCGCTTCTTTTTTCTTCCTTTCCTCCTCTCTCAAATTTCTTTCTTCTGCTAGCATTTCCTTAATGGATGCGGCTTGTTCTGACATTGCCTTGTTCACAAGATCCTGAACGACTTCTTTCGACACGCCGGCGGACGAACTACCCTGAATACAATACCGGTCGCCGTTGTTTTGAAAGAAGTCGTTCATTTCTTGCGAACAAGGCAGTGGCAGAACAAACCAACAGCAACGACAACAACAACAACAAAGAATAATAATAATAATAATAATAATAATAATAATAATAATAATAATAATAATAATAATAATAATAATAATAATAATAATAATAGTATATCTCCTGCCAATTGCTGAGACAAAAGGCCATGTGCATCCAGTCCTCCATTCCATAAGGAAAGTCTCCACACCAATCGGTGGAATAAAGGAAGTGACGGCATAGAACATCACTCTAGGAGCTTTATACCAATCAGCCCATGGAAAGGGACCGATGGCCTATGTACTCCCTAAATAATAATAATAATAATAATAATACTAATAATAATAATAATAATAATAATAATAATAATAATAATAATAATAATAATAATAATAAAGTTTGAAAAAAAAAATGTCAGCGCTTCCCGTTAGAGAGATTATACTCGGAAAAAAAAAAGACAGGGAAAGGCTCACTGATAGAATGCCACACACACTAGCTAGCCATACTAAAGCTAGTAGCTATACTCCCCTCTCTAAACTATATGCTGCGGCGCCCAAAGAGACCTTTTGACCCCCCCCCCGGGGGCCCCCCCCCTCACAAAAAAAAAGAAAAAGAAGAAGAAGGAGTAGGAAAGATTATACCTCCAACGACATGTCCACTTCATCAGCGTCGACCGCGGGCTTTTTGGACTTCGGCTTGCCTAGTCACGTCAGAAATTAGAAACACTGAAAAAAAAGCACACAAAAAAAGATGAAATTTGCTAGTACCTGGCTTTTTCTTGCTGGACCCCTTAGGCATAGGAGGCTCAGGGGTCTCTTCTTCTTCAGGGACGTCTGGAACGTCTGGAACATCGTCGACGTCGATGGATTCTGCACAAAGAACCAAACAATATTACATACATCCTTCATTTTTCATTACATACAATGTTGCTACCGAATCTCAGTTTTTTTGGCCTGCCCGAAGAGCGAGGCTCAGTCGGGCCCTTTTTTTGATTCTTCTTCTAACGTTTCAGGCGAGCATGCAGTAAATATGCAAAATAAAGAAAAGGAAGATGCCAAAAAAAACAAAAACAAAAAAAAAAAAAAAAAAAAACAAAAAAAAAAAAAAAAAAAGATGGAGCTGGTGGAGAAAAAGAATAATAACATGTATATGAAGAAGAAAAAGAAAAATGGAAGAAGAAGAGGAAGAAGAAGAAGAAGAAGAAGAAGAAGAAGAAGAAGAAGGAGAAGAAGAAGAAATGACCTTGTTTGCTTCGTACAGAAGCAAAAGCTCCCGCTTCCGCCAGTTGCAAATCATAGGCGGGTTCGTGGGGTTACCGACGTAGAGGAGCCACGCGGGCTTCACCTGCTTCTCGAAGTCCATCGGCGACGGATCAAGCATGCAAGAGTGTTTAAGGTTAAAACCAAAAAAAACCCATGAGCTGATATTGGATTTCGTCAGCCTTGCCATCGCCGTCAGTGTCGACCTCGCGCGCAGCAAAAATGAAGCGCTTCGATCCTGCAACATCCAAGTATAAAAAATATGTGCAGCTTGTGAATTTTGAAAAACATACAGTACCTCGATTGACTTGCGCAGGAGTCTTCTTGCGCCAACCAATGGGAAAGACAATGAAGAGCCTGCAAATAAAAAATAAACAATCAGTTTATAAAAATCTTTCATACTTATAGGGAAAAAGACCCGGGAGCACAAGGTGAAGTTTCACCCTCACATGTCTCCACTTGCGTGGACGCCTTCAGTTCGAAATTGTTGTACTTTGTAAGTGCAACGTCGAGCGCGAGCGCCCCCTCCCGATGTTTGTTGTCCTCGGATGTGAACTTAAAGAGCAAGCTAATTAAAGCAGCAGCAAAAGAGGAATAATAATAATAATAATAAAAAGAGAGTTTAAATTAAAAAAAAATGGCAGCGCTTCCCGTTAGAAGAAATATACTCGAAAAAAAAAAACAGGGAAAGGCTCACTGATAGAAGGCCGCACACACTAGCTAACTATACTAAAGCTAAGTATCTATACTCCCCTCTCTAAACTATGCTATCGAATAATAATAATAACAATATAATAATAATAATAATAATAATAATAATAATAATAATAATAATAATAATAATAATAATAATAATAATAATAATATGTATCGTCTGCCAATTGCTGAGCCAAAAGGCCATGTGCATCCAGTCCTCCATTCCATAAGGAAAGTCTCCACACCAATCGGTGGAATAAAGGAAGTGACGGCATAGAACATTAATCTAGGAGCTTTATACCAATCAGCCCATGGAAAGGGACCGATGGCCTATGTACTCCCTAAATAATAATAATAATACTATATCTGAGGCGTACTGATGCAGCTAATGGCATATCCGCAACGGACATAAGCCTCCAATACCCTTGTTCGAGGTCCTCCACCCCCCCGTGTCAGTCTCTCGCCTGATGATCGGGGCCACCGATGGAGCTCCTGAGGGCAAGACTGCACTAAGCCGAGGTTATTCCGCAGTCCCAGCAACCTCTTGCAAGACGTCACCGAATGTGCAAGTGCATACACCAAGCGCGGTTGCTAGAGCTGCCTCAAAACCCCACCCATAACAATCTGGTGTCTGCTGGGTCCTGGGCTATCAACCAGCATATGCGGAGTTTAAGATCTTTTACGCGCGCAACGACCCTCCTCCCCAGCATCTACCACCAAAGGGTTATGAGTTAGCGTCACAGTTTAACGCCTTGAGGCCATTGGGCTGAATAATAATAATAATAATAATAATAATAATAATAATAATAATAATAATAATAAATAAAAGAGGAACAGAAGAAAAAGCTAATAATAATAATAATAATAATAATAATAATAATAATAATAATAATAATAGTGCTTCTCTGTCAATGGCTGATGCAAATCTGCACATGCGCCTCCATCGTCTCACCCGTGAGGAGAGTACGAAGAATTGACGATAGGCTCTAATGACACCCCCGCAAGGGCAGTTCCAACACTTCCAGACGGACCGGTATGTTCAATGAAAATACTGGTGGCACCGACGGGAATCGAACTGGCGACAGGGCCCAGATGGTAGAACTTGACCACTGGGCTATCACGGTGTCCATAATAATAATAATAATAATAATAATAATAATAATAATAATAATAATAATAATAATAATAATAATAATAATAATAATAATAATAATAATAATAATAATAATAATAATAGTGCTTCTCAGTCAATGGCGAATGCATTTCTGCACATGTGCCTCCATCGTCTCACCCGCGAGGGGAGTACGAAGATTTGACTATAGGCTCTACTGACATCCCCGCAAGGCAGCTCCAAGCCTTCCAGACAGACCAATACTTTCAAAGAAAATATCCTTTGAAAATACTGGCACCGGACGGGAATCGAACTGGCGACAGGTCCCAGATGGTAGACCTTAACCACTGGGCTATCGCGGTGCCACTATAATAATAATATAATAATAATA
>WBZZ01003534.1:17500-27500 GCA_019918135.1 Paulinella micropora
AAAACTTCGGGCCAAGAACTACACAGCTGGTTGTGGGCGCCGGCGCTGGGGCACAAATCGGGGACTGGCTTCTTGGTCGGTCTCCACCTTGTGCCCTACGTAGAATCTCTGGAACAGGGGAATCCTCATTTCCACGGGATACGCATTGCAGCGGGCACACAAGGGAAAAAATACATCTACGTACTCTCGGCGTACATGCCGCAAGAGTCAGCCATACGGGAAGAGAGAGAAGCTGGCTGGGCGGCGCTATCAGAGATGGTAGCGCTGTACAGGAGCCGGGGGGAGGTCATAGTCCTGGGCGACATGAATGCCAAACTTGGACCCCCCACGACTGAGCGGGAGCAGGGCCTGCTAGGGAGCTTCGACTATAATGTCAAGCGCACCGACAATGGCCAACTACTCGCCGAGCTGATCTCCCAGAATGACATGGTGGCCCTCAACGGTCACTTTAAAGCTCCGGGCTCGGAGCGTGGTCACGCAACGAGATTGCAGGTAGTCACGACAGAAGGGGAGGTGGGCCTGGCGGTATCGGCCCTTGACTACATTGTAGTCACCCCCCGGCTGTTCCCTACAGAAACGAAGAGTGCGCTCTTTGGGGTAGATACCGGGGACCTGGAATCAGATCACCGGCCCGTCTATGTGAAACTACGCTGCCCCCGACCAGCGATCCTCAGGCGCAAAAGGGTACGGTATCGGAAGTTCAACCTGCACAAGCTAGTGAAAGGGGGTTCAGCCGAAGACCGTGAGGGCCAAGCGGGCACTTTATGAAGCAAAGCTGGAGGAAAGCTTTGCGGGCTTCACACTCCCTGGCGGAGCTCGGGAAAAGGACCAGCCAACAAGGCTACGCCTAGCCAACGAGGTCACGAGCGAGTTCATTAAGAGGTCGTTCGCGGCTTTGAAAGCCTCGGTGGGAGACCGGCTGGTTGCCAAGGAGTTCCGCCGAGATTGGTTTGACGACGAATTGCGTACTGCAATCAACGCCCGCAGAAACGCGTATCGGGTCTTCGTTAAATCACCCTCCGAGCACACCTGGGTCCAATACTCCGAGGCACGTAGCAGAACGCGTGCACTCGTTCGGGCAAAGAAGCGGGCTAGCTGGGAGCGTTTCTTGGCGAATATGGTGGACGCACACGGCCGTCATGACACTAAGAACTTCTACAGCCTGGCCAGGCGACTTGTGCCACAGGCTAGCGCCTCAGCGGTACACCCGATCCGTAAGGAGGACGGTACCATGGCGACTACGCAGACCGAGAGATTGGACACGGTGACCAGGTATAGAGCCAAACTAGGTGCCCCTCTGCAAAACCCCTCCTTTGACGAAACTTTCCGAACCACCATCGAGGCGCGTATGGCGGAGCACCTCTGGGACTCTGTCGCACAAGCTGAGATCGACCTTGACGGGGAGTTCACACTGGACGAGCTGGAAGAGTGCTTTGAACAGGCCCAGTTCGGCAAGGCGTGTGGCAGCGACGAAACTCGAAACGAAATGTTCAAGTGCGGTGGCGCTACCATGCGCCAACTCCTCCTGAGGGTGTTCAACTTCCTTCGGGATATTGAGGCAACGCCTGACGACTGGGGGGATGGGCACACTTGTCAACCTCTACAAAGACGGAGACCCAGCTGACTTGGGGAACTACCGGGGCATCGCTCTAATGAGCTGTCTAGGAAAGCTCTACCTCAGTCTGTGGGCTAGGCGCTTGTCTGGCTTCATGGAAGGGAAACTGTCAGAGGAACAAGGGGGCTTTCGTCCAAACCGGTCCACAACGAACCAAATAATCTCATTGCACGAGGCTCTGGTACGCAGGAAGTTGACGAGACGCAGTACTCATCTGTTCTTTTTGGACTTCCGGAAGGCGTTCGATACCGTTTGGCAAGATGGCTTGAGGGAACGACTGTGGCAGAGCGGAATTCGTGGACGGGCCTGGCGCATCATTCGTGATGCATACAGAGGAATTCGCATGCGAGTCCTCGTAGATGGCTGCCTGACCCAACCCGTCCCTGTGGCACAAGGAGTTCGCCAAGGAGACCCCCTCTCTCCTGTCCTGTTCCTTATCTTCATCGACGCACTTGCTGAAATGTTGGCGGAACGGTGCAAAGGGCTGGCATACAGTCCCGAGGGTCCGGCCACCCGACGACAGTTGCGGAGTTTGCTCTACGCAGACGATGTCGTCATGCTCGCGGAATCGCCGGAGGAGCTGAACGCCATGATCGAAGTGGTGCGTTCGTTTTGTGATACGTGGAGGATCGAAATCAAATTGGCCAAAAGTCAGGTGATGGAAGTTCACCCACGTGGGGTATGTCGCAAAGCGGAAGGCTACTACTACGGTGGTCAAGCAGTACAAATACCTAGGGCTCACGCTGACGGACACCTTGAGCTGGGACGCACACCATGAGCGCGCCCTAGCAAAGGCTCGCAATTGGCACGTGGCGCTGGCACGTTTGTTCGCGAGGAGAGAAATCCCCTTTGCGGCTAAGCGAGCCATGTGGACCAACTACACTCTCATCTCTGGAATATGGAGCAGAGGTGACGACCTTCAATGACACCAAACGGGCAGTACGAGGCAATTCAACATATCACGCGCTTACGGCAATGCTGAGCATTCGCCGCAAGGCCTCGCAAGGGGCGGTGAGGGCCTTAGCTGGGCAAATCAGCCTCGAGACCAGATTCCTGGCTAAAAAGTTGCGGTATAGAGCCGAGCTTTACCTCATGTCACGCGACCGATGGCCCCGCTACTTGGTCTCGCTACCAAAACCGAACTCCAGAGTGTCGGGCAGGACGTCTTCGACTTGGCAGGCACAGTGTGCTTCGCTACTAGAGGATGACCTCACTCTGAAAGAGCAATGGCTCTCGTTCAAAAGCTCAGTAGACGGGTCGGCTGTACCCTCCGACCCAGAAACCAGAGAGGGAGCGAGGGTCTATGCTAGGAGAGTGTGAGACCGAGCGGTGGACGCCTGGTCGGTCACGATTTGGCCAAGCTAACGCAGGCTGCTGAAAAAGAGGGCAGCCAGGCCGGACTTATCGCCAGTGCGTTACACAACACCACTAAGTTCCAGCCTCTTCTTGCCACGAGGAGCAACGGGGCCGCCAATGTCCTTCGTCGACGATTGTTGACAGGGTCGGCAGCCTTGAACTACCTCATGGCGAAAACCGTACGTTCACGCTCGTCACTCTGCCTTTGCGGGGAGGCAGAAGAAACGGTGGAACATTTCCTCCTTGACTGTGATCGGTACGGTAGCGACAGGGACCTCATGATGGACATGATCAGGGCACATTGCACTTGCGAACGCAAGGGCAAGCCCAGCTGTGGCCAGTTCTTATCAGGATTATCCGATGAGGGCTCGGAAACAGAAATGAGCACGTTCATTTTGGGGGCCCCAACGCGACAGCGCATTCCGTGCCCGAGCGCGGATGCACATATCCAATTCTTTGTCCAACAAGCCTACGACACCCGAGGCAAAGAGTTGACCCGCCTTCTGAGGCCCGCTGCCGATCGAGACGGCCAGCAGGACATCAGGAGTTACTTTGTTTCCAAACGACCTCGCGACCAATCACACCGTGCGCCCGATAACTCTTCCAGCCCTAACTCCCCCGTGCCGGACACTCAAAGACCCCACAAGAGATCACGCGTAGAACCGTCAGACTGCACAAATTCGCGCCCTAGTGCCCATTCCCAGCCCGCTACCCAGTCGCTGATTGGCGGCGGGGTGGAATGGATGCCTATGTCTTCGGATATGCAGAGCTGATAGACCAAACATATCTACCTATCTACCTATCTACCTATCTACCTACCTACCTACCTATCTATCTATCTATCTATCTGTCTATCTATCTATCTATCTATCTATACATCTATCTATCTATCTATCTATCTCTGCTGACCTCGGGTACGACGGGCTGGAAGTCGGCCCAAGTCCTCTCTTTTGTCCCTTTTGTCTCTTTTGCCTCTTTTGCGGTGTGCGCTCCGGCTTGACCTGCGCATACATACATACGCATACATTTTGCCTCTTTTGCCTCTCTTGCCTCGTGCACGCCGCGGACTGACCTGAGCAAAGACATATATAGATACATAGTTGATCAGGGCTACGTGGTAAACTAGAACTGTGTGGCCTCTCTAACCTGTTAGAAGCTTCGTTCACCACTAGTCTCTCTCTCTCTCTCTCTCTCTCTCTCTCCCTCCCTCCTTCCCTCCCTCCCTCTCTCCCTCCCCGCCTCTCCCTTTCCCCCTTTCTCGCTCACCTTGGTTCTGCCGCTGATGTACATACATACATACATACATACATACATACATACATACATACATACATACATACATACATGCGTATGTACGTACGTTGCGCCAGGATCCTCTGCGCGAGTGCGCGGCCCCCGCCACCAGCGCCCCACACACTCATTCACCAAATAGCCTAGAAGGAAAATATGGATTTGCCTCTTGCTCTCTCGTTCTCTCGCGTTCTCTCTCTCTCTCTCTCTCTCTCTCTCTCTCTCTCTCTCTCTCTCTCTCTCCCTCTTTCTCTTCCTCTTTCTCTTCCTCTTTCTCTTCCTCTTTCTCTTCCTCTTTCTCTTCCTCTTTCTCTCAATCTCTCTACATATATTACATATACATATATAAAATATATTACACACACACACACACACACATATATATATATATATTATATATATATATATATGCATATATATAATATAATATAAATTTCAAATATCATATATATGTATATATATATATTTTATTATATATATATAATCTGTGTGTTTGTGTTTGTGTTTGTGTGTGTATGTATGTATGTATGTATGTATGTGTGTGTGTGTGTGTATGTGTGTGTGTAAGTGTGTGTGTGTGTGTCTGTGTGTCTCTGTCTGTCTGTTTCCGTCCTGTATCTTGTGCCTGTATGTATGTGTCTGCTTGTCTGCTTTATCTGTTTGTCTGTCTGTCCACCTGCTGCTGGAGAGAGAGGTGATTCAAATTTTTTCTATTAGGTTATCGGATGGAAAGAATAAAACTCAAAGTATGAAAGCAGAATCTGTCTATCTGCTGTCTGTCTGTCTTTCTCTATCTGTCTATCTGTCTGTCGGTCTGCACACACACACACACATACACATACACACACACACACACACACACACACACACACACGCCAGACAGAAAGACAGAAAGGCAGACACACAGACCAGACACGCAGACCAGACACAGACCCAGAGACACGACACATAGACCAGGCACACAGACCAAACACACAGACCAAACACACAGACCAAACACACAGGCAGACAGACAGACAGATGTGTGTGTGTGTGTGTGTGTGTCTTTGTGTGTGTGTGTGAGTGTGTGTGTGTGTGTATCTGTCTGTCTGTCTGCCTGGTCTTGTCTGCCTGTCTGGTCGTGTCTGGTTGCCTGTCTGTCTTCTGTCCCACTCTAAGGTCGCAAAGTCTTCTCCTAAATATTGCCTCCTTTGCCCCCAATATAGTCAATATTGCCTTTTTCTACTTTCACTGTTCTATGTTATTTATGTATACATGTATGTATGTATGTATGTATGTATGTATGTATGTATGCATGTATGTATATATGTATGTAGGCATGTATGTATGTATGTATATGTATATGTATATGTATATGTATTTATGTATGTGTGTATGTATGTATGTATGTATGTATGTGTATCTACTACTTCAAGTATTAGACTAAGATAATACTTTTCACATTTTACATTAGTAGTATAATATACTTTTTAGGCGGTATGTTTTTTCGTTCCTTAAAAACACACCCCCTAAAAAGAATTCGGCTTCCAGACACATCTCCCACACAATCAATACGAAAGCACAAAACACTCCAAAGAGCCCCCTATCTATAATCTAGATGATAGATTTAGCACTGAGAGAAAACCCTTATTTTAATAAAATAAATTTATTTATTATACGTAAATAAACTTAAGGAGTCAAATTTAGAATAAACTTGACTTACTTTACATCTCAAGTGGTACAACCCAATTGATAGACCCTTCATCACCTCCAACCTTCTTCTACAAGGCTGAAAGAGAAGGAAATACGAGAATTTCCTCCTCTTCCTTGCCAAAAGAAGCCAGAGATAAATTTTTCTTCCTTGGGTTTTTCATGGTTTCATCTCTCTCAACCCAAGCAAACGAATAATTTTCAGTTCTCTGCAAGGGGTTGCGAACGAAATATTTTCGCTCAGAGTGAAAAGAAGTTATTTTTTTCTTATCGAGTTGAGCGAAATCCTTCGGAACCCTAACTAGTCTTGGGTTCTTCATATCTTCTGGGGCGTTCTCTTCAACTTCCGCCCAAGGTTTCCAAAAACCTACACACCACATTCATCAATTTATCTGATTTCAAACATGTTTAAGATTGAGGACTTACCACCCCCCGCGAGGTTGATTGCGCCAACTCCCTCCGCTACTTCATTCGGCTCTCCCATATTCTATTACACACACAAAAAGCATGTGTAATAGAAATTTCTCTGAATGAGAGTGGGGTGTTAAACCCTTTGGTTTTTAAGAAAACCATTAATGTTGATTTTCGTATTATAAAATCAACATTTGATACAAAGTCTTTTTTAATCCGAGTTGCTATCCGCACTCTCGGTTCTGAAGACTCTGTGCATATTCCTATTGTGTTCTCATTTAATGTTAATAGTATCATTTACGTGCTCGTTAATACCATCGCTTGAATATTTGTTAAAGGAAGCATTAAACGTTAAATGCTCGTTCTCAATACCAGCAATAATATTATTCATGACAATTGCGGAAAGTTGTCTGCGATTATCTTTTTTCCATCTATAGAAATTATCTAATTCTTTGCTTTTTTTCTATTCCAATCTTTTCTTTCTCAAGCGAGCGATTTTATCTTCATCTACTTCATTATTTTCAATATTTAATCGTTACAACATCTCATTACCGCCTCTAGTTTTATTATGTCTGGTTGTTTCTTTTCAACGAGACGAGCGACTTCTTTGTCTATTTTAGAAATTCTTTCTTCACATATTATTTTATCATTATTTAGTCTATCTTTACTAGTTCTACGAATTTCATATTCCTCAAACCAATCTGATTTAGTTTTGGTTCTGCTCGGAATTAAGTCTATTTTTTTTTTGCGACACTGCGACAAAAAAGCGAAATTCTGTCGCAACCTCTGCGACACTGCGACACCGCCGTGTTTTGGTGTCGCATGGTGATATTCCGGAAATAGAATTTTCTAGAATTTTCTTAAAAAATTGACTTACGGCAATACTTCAAATATCATTTTTTCCTGTATCACTGGTAGGATTACGGATAGAGGAAACTAATGGGTTCGGCGTAGTCATTGAGATTTTAGGTTGCGGGTTCAACCACATCGGATATATAATTTTTTATCCAAAATTTTCAATACTCCTCATTTGATTTAATATATTCTGCTTCTGTTGGGATAGGTCGTTGTATCATCTTTCCTTATAACGAATTCATAAATAGTTTGGCTAATAAATATTGCGGTGTGTATTTTTTGCTATTTTCTTTTGCCTTAAATATTTCCAGTATGTATTCTTTGAAAACTGGTTCTGCCTTCTCTGTATAGTAGCCTTTATGAATTGTTATATCGTAGCATTCCTTAATCATATCTTCAATATCAACACTTGTGAGCCATTGGTCTTTCATATCAGCTAAATTCCACTTTAATGAACCCATTTTATTTCTCTGTCCAATCTTGAATGTAATATGTCTTTTGGCGATATATAATCAACATTGCAAATACCGATAGGAAGATTATTATAATCAAATGGCGCGATAGCATGTTTAATTTCTCCAACCATAAATAAATTAAGCATCGCTGTTGGGTATAAAGATACGACATCCGCATCAACTAAATAATCGGTTAATTCGTCAAATGTGATTTTTCCAGCTAAGTAGTCCTTGTATTGTTTTGAAACAAATCTTTTTTTGCTTGGATATGTTCTTGCTCCGATAACCGCTTTTCTAAACGCATTCTCTTGTTCAATAGTTGGGAGTCTTACATCGTGCTTACCATCAATCATTTTCTTCCAGATATTGAAAGCAAGGCTTGAAGTTGAGATATATGAAGTTAAATTCACTGAGTGTTTTTCAAATATTTCTGTGTTTATTTTGTCATATAACTCTTTTAACACCATAACATCGCACTTCAAATATTCAAGACACTTATTTCTTAACTCTTCGCTCATTCTTTCCCAAGTAGAAGCATTGTCGTGGTCAAAATCTCCTTTAAGAGTTTTACATTACATATTTTCTAAGTTTTCTTTTAACGTCCCCTGAGTATGCTTACACATATCCCACATTTTAATATTTTCAAATTGTAAAGAGATTATTGAGCCGTTATTAATCATATGTGATTTTGGTCTGATACCTCTTCTTATTAATTCCTGTTTAATAAAGTAGTGGTCAAAGTTCGCCCCGTTAAAACCATTCACATACAAAATTGGTGCTTCTTCATCTTTCTTCTTTTTCTTTCTTACTCCTGCTACTTTCTTGACTGGATTATGAAGCATTCTATTACCCCATTCTATTGCTAACTTTCTTCCTCTCTCTAAGACTAAATCCAGAAATTTAGAAATACAATCAATACCAGCAAAGTATTTAAATCCTTCCGTCCCTTGAGTATATCCGACTATATATCAGTCGTGAATATCAAAACCTTCAGCAAGCGTGTTATTTCTAAAAGTTTCTAGGTCATATTAATGAAGAAGTTCATCTTTATTATTATATTTTTCTTTATGAGCCTTCGTTATTAGATGTCTCTTTCCATTCTTTAATATTTCTCTATTCACATAATTTATCATTTTTGGATTACAAGTGTGCTTTTGGACATATTTCTTTAAACATTTTTCGCATTTCTTTTTACATCTTTTAATTAATCCAAAATAGTGGTTATTCTCTAAGTAAATCATAATATCCGCTTCTTCTCCTATTTCGTTTGTGCTTATTGTCTCTTTTGTTAGAGAATTTGTTATTTCATATGTCTTTCCTGCCTTTATCAAAGTATTAAGGATTTTTTACGGAGGTAGAGAATGGTATAGGGCAATCGTTAGAAAGATTGAATTGTTCTCTAACATCATTACATCTTTTCCTGTTAATGAGTGGCATATTAAGAATGTCCTTACAGAGAAAGAATAAACAATTATTATTTTTGCTAGCGGGAGATATTAATATACTTTCCTCATATTTTGTTTGTTTGCTTTTGTATTTTCCCTCATAGCATCCTCCTCCGTTTTCTTGAACTACTACTACCTTAGCGTATTCAATAATCCTGTCATAACCTAGTCCAGACGCTTCAATATTGCTTATGTTGAACTCATTCAACATTTCAATAAAATCATCATAGTTTTTTATTTGAAACTAATTAAATGTTTTCTTTTTATAATATCTATTTAATTCTTCGTGGTCTGTTATATAGGTTATAGTAATATGAACGTCAGCATTTCCTGTCATACCATTTCTTTTCGCATCTAATAATATAGGAAGTAGAACCTCTCGCTCTAATGCGTCAGTATCATAAAAGTTTATGGCTAATCCTTGCTTCTCGTATGTAAGAGAGTTTAATCTATTGTCTCTCCTAGATTTTAACTCTACTACTTTAAATTCCCTTTTGTTTTCTCTTGTTGTAGTTTTCTTCAAATTCGCCCTTACCTTCGCTAGTTCTACATTTTCCTTCGTTGGTCTGGGCGGTAATGGTGGTGGCATATTTTACTTTATATTAGGGAGGATATAAAAATAATGAAAATAAATGAAATTGTTTTACCTTTATATATATATATACGATTGTCTTACCTTTAACATGAAATTCATTTTTTTGTTTTTTATACTCCTCTCGCCTTCATTTCTGCATATTCCTTAAGTTTTCTGTTTTGTTCTTTTAATTGCTCCTTCCTCTTTTGATTAATTTCATCCTTATTTCTTTTGTAATATGCTAGCGTTTTTTCGGAGTTAGCCTTTCGTTTGTCCTCAGGTGTGAGATATTTCTTGTGTCTCCCCATAT
>WBZZ01003534.1:35000-62500 GCA_019918135.1 Paulinella micropora
TTCAACAGTCTTCTCAGCAGTGGTGGAAACGACTGGAATAAACAATAGGTAACCTGCGAACAAATCGACTATAGTTAACACGTACTGTTCGAGTACGCCATCTATGCCTACATGAACATGATCTATACCTATAGCCTGACCTGGATGGCTCCAGACTAACGAGTTATAGCGGCCATGATTAAGTGTGAGGCGGGCGTGTGATAGTTGACAAAAGTGGCAATCTTTGAGGATAGCCGCAATGTCGGTGTGCATCTTGTCTTTCCCATCGGGTCCGAACCATATGTATCGCTGATGGATGTATGGAGCAAGGGTGGGGACCTTTGCGTGATTCTGGATCAAGTGAGCATGGGAGACAAGCTTGCGTATGAGGGGATTCGGAACATATATACTGCGGGAGCGGTCGGGCATGATATGTACCGCTAGTCCTCCCTTGAAAAAGAGAAGAGTATTACCCTGGCAGATAGATGTAGATCCGTCCCAAAGCGGTTGTAAAAGGGGGTCTTCTTTCTGCGCTGACTGGATATCCGCGCGCGTGACGCGCGGGGCATGTGATGTAGCATACATGTTAAGCACAGCATGGCGATCCAATCCAAAGTTATGAACAAGTCACACAAGGTTGTCCTCAAGGAAGACGATCTTGTGGCATGCTAATACTTTCTCACGAGAGATGGTCTCACCGTCGGGTATGAGATGTACCATGTCTTGAGGAATGAGTACAGCAGAAGGTTTAGGTTTGTTGAGAGAAAAAAGTTGACGGGCTACTTCCGGAGCACGCTCCGCGGGCGGGATGACTATGGCATAGTCCCATGGGGCCTGTAAGGTCTTGATCGTTGGTGCACCGCGCAAAATCCAACAGTCGTGCTTCTTAAAGCGCGCGTCTAATTGCGGATGACTACCGTCAATCGCGAGCCAAAAGGAGCGTCCACTGGACTGTAACATAGTTGCCGGGATAGTGTCCAGTAGCTGATTCGTCGCTTCGACTTCCCCGAGGAGAGTGGGTTGGCCGGACGATATACAAGGAACACGAGAGATGGCATTAGGAAGGAGATACTGTTTACCCTGAATGTATTCCACCTTGAAGCGGATAGTTTGAAGGTGGTCTAGGACCCATCCGACAACCATCGGGCTTCTGGCGTGGTATAGCCATATGAGCGGGCGATGATCCGTGACGATAGTCAGCGGATGATCACTAGCATCAATA
Organism: Paulinella micropora; assembly: GCA_019918135.1. Classification (NCBI taxonomy): domain Eukaryota; phylum Cercozoa; class Imbricatea; order Euglyphida; family Paulinellidae; genus Paulinella; species Paulinella micropora. The sequence continues at coordinate 36,202 of WBZZ01003534.1, forward strand.
TAGTAACGGGATTGCTGAACTCCGTAAATTATACCGTAAGCTTACCGAACATACACGACCCACCCACCGAGATTGAGTATCAGTGAATTTAAGCGAGAAATAAGAGATGATGGGTGCAGACTTCTCAGGGCCCGACTGTAGAGCTCCACCGATGCCAACGATGCTTGCGTCTGTTCGAAGATAGAGTTGTTGCGTCTTGTTGTACTTGGCGAGGATCAGTAGCGTTGTCAGGACACGCTTGAGCTTTGCGAAGCATTTCTTCTCTTTTTCACGGAAAAAGTTGGGTCCCGTAGGCCGGGCGTTCGTAGACTTGAGTAGATCGGAGAGTGGCGCCACCAAGCGAGAGTAGTTAGGAATATGCGCCTGAATAAAGTTGGTCATACCGAGTATAGATCGGACCTCGGTGATGTTCTGCGGTTCAGAGATCTTCAGGATCGCGTCAATCTTGCTTGTGTCGGCGGCGACGCCTTTCTTGCTGCAGACTTTGCCGAGCACGGGAAGTGAGTTGTAGCCAATGCGTAGCTTGTCCGCGGCGAAGTGACAGCCGGCTGCCTCCGTAGCCTCCATGAGCTTCTCCAGCTGGTCCATGTGGACGTCGAAGTCGTCGTGGGCCAGATGCACGTCATCGATGTATGCTGCGGCCGTCTGACCCCAAAAAGGGAGATGGCCAAAAGACTTGTCGACTGCGCGTTGAAAGTCACCAGGGGCGCGGTGGATACCCTGCGTCATATAGTTGGGGACTAGAAGTCCACGAGGAGTCCATACGGCGAGGATGTCGCGGCTACCGTCTGTAGGGTCGATCTTCAGGTGCGAAAAACCATCAACCATGTCCAACGCGGAGAGATAGTTGTATCCCGCGAAGAGCTCACGGTGATGATCGGGGTCAGGAAGGCCGGGGACCGGAAGGATGAGCCGGTCGTTAACCGCGCGGTAGTCGAATACCATGCGGATGCCTTTGAAATGATCCTGCAAGAGGGAGTTAAACTTGCCTACAGGGCACGGTCTAGTAGCCCACTCACAATTAGGAGAGGCAAAACTATATCGGCCAGTAGCGAGCATATCGTCTGCCCACTGGGTCAGGAACTCTCTGACAGCAGGCGTCCATCTAGGGCAGGGAACCCAAATAGGCTGTGCGCCTGGACGTAGCTTCAAAGAGATAACGGTGTGCGTAAAACAGCCAGCCTTTTCATGGAATCGGTCGCTGTAACGCTCTAGAAAATCTTTCGCTCTTTTCTTCTGAGGGGGAGTGAGGTTGGAGCTAATAGTATCCGGGCCGAACTTGGGTTTAGGTGGTTTTGCCTTCTTTTCCTTCTGTTCGTCTAGGTACTGTCGGCATAATCGCTCTGAAAGCATCAAAACGGGGTCTGGGAATAGGCCTGTGATGTCATCTGGTGTGACGAGTAAAATACCTGGGTCAGAAGTCATGTTCATGGAGAGCCAGTCTAGACCGCTAATCGGGGGATGTTCCCTGTCATGCGGTAGTAGCATTAGCTGGGCCACAATATGGGGTTTGATAGGATTTGGATACGGCTCCGTGGGTTGTCACTGCGTCCTGCACGTCTCCGGCTCATGTTGAGGGGAGTGTGGTCGGAAGCGCAGCTGTCCCGGAGAAGGGGGCGATTGACATTGTGACACAGCCAATGTTCGAAGCATAAGCATCGAGTGGGATGGTACACGTTTCGTGTTTTGTTGCCGAAGATGGGTTGCGCGTGGTGCATACACATTGCTGCGCGTTTCTGGAACTAGGTTCTGGGGTCGGCTGTAAGCCGGTCGGGGCAGGCTAGGCTCGCTCCGCACGCGTCTCGGACCGCGCCTTGGCAGTGTGCTTCGGGGTGCATTTCTCCGAGCCGGAATACCCGTAGTCCATCTCTGGACCGGGTTTTTCCAGCCATGGATCATGGCCTGTCGCATACGCTGCTGTTGTGCTTGGTGTTGAGAGCATATGGGCTTGCGTTCACCTTGTGACACAGTCCGAAGGTACCGTCTACCTTGGCGGTCATAAGCTACTTCATGATAGTGCCATGTGCGTACCTTATGGGCTTTGCCGCGGCTGCCTCGTTTACTCCGCTCCTTGTTCTTATTCTTATCCTCCGTCTTCTCCTGCTTATCTGTCGTCCGGCTACCCGATGTTGCGCTCGGGGCAGGAGCAGAGCTGGAGGACGAAGATGAAGAAGAAGATGAAGAGGAGGATGAGGAGCCGTCTTTGTAGTCGTCATCGTGACTGCGTCGTCGTCGTCGGTCGGGCTGGCAGCTGGTCTTGGGCTTTTTGAATTTCCGGCGTATCGTCTTGCTGGAACGACCTTTGCCGGTATCCGCGTCTTCGTCGGCGGGCGGAGAGTCTTTTCTTTCATCCTTGCCGCCACGTCCTTGACGTTCGTATTCCTCTAGCTCTTCCTCTTCCTCATCTCGCGCTCTACTATATTCCAATCGCCGCTGTGATCTCGAATCAGCGGATGAGAGGCAGCGTGGATTCGAGCGGGATGAAATGCGCGGAGAAAAAGAGATGCGGTCAGACGAAGACCCTTCCTCCAGCTGCTTCTGGGTGGCGCGTGAGGAAGGGATCTGAAATCCCCAGAGGCGTCGCGCCGGCCGAAGAGATCTAGGACCTGACGAATGGTTTTTTATTGTCCACGGGAGAGGGGACCGGCGCCCCCCTCCCCCCACTCCCTCCCCCCTCGCGGCAGCACGGTGGTCAGGCCTCGACCGGGCGGTCGGGGGGGCCTTCCGCCGAACGCGCCCGCTTCCTTTCCGGCCCCCGGGCCGGGCCGCGCTGTGCCGGCACCCGGAACCTGGCCTGCACCAACGGCCCCAAAAACTCGAGGCACATGCGCAGCCACCCGCCGCAACACCGGCTAGCAATCTCCTGGATCGCGCCATAGCAATCCAGGCGCTGTTGGTGCAGCAGCTGCAAACAGCGCTTGGCCGCAAACAGAAAAATGTCCACCACGGGGTGCCCCTCCGCCAGCGCCGCCTCTGGGCTGCCGCCGGCGGTGAGCGGGCGCCAGAAGGCTGCCGTGCGCGGCTCGGGCAGTCCGTTGCTGCGCAGGCAGTTCCGCAGCCACGCGACCGTGAGCGGCCGGCCCAAGGTCGCGTGGCCCGGTGCCCCCGCGCGTTGCAGGTGCTTGGCCAGCAAACACAGGTACGCGTCCCAGTCCTCTACTAGGGCGTCCACCGCGTACAGAGTCCAATAGCGCCAGCCACCGCGGGGCAGGATGGCACACTGCAGCAGGTCCCAGGCCGTGTGGAAACGCGCGGCGGCCTTCGCGCCCTGCCAGCCAGGCAGGTGCCACAGCGCCAGGGGGGCGTCGCCGCGGCAGGCGCTGAGAAAGTACAAGAGGGCCGCGTCCGACGCCGCCTCGCCCGGGTCACGGAGGAAATACATGGTCGCCTCATCGAGGTCCGTCAGCGCCAGCCGCAGTGGCCCCCCCTCCGCCCCACCGAGCTGCAGCAGCACGTTGGCGGGTTTGGCATCAAAGGGGAAACACCCCCCTTTCACGACCACCTGCTTGAGCAACCGGGCGACGGGCTCCACCAAGTCAGTGGCCAGGCGGGGCACCGAGCCGGGCAGCGGGTACTTGCTGAGGTCCAGGTCGAAGGCCTCCAGGTGCACCAGGACCAGGCAGTGGGTCACGGCGCGCTGCTCGCCGTCCGCGCACTGGGTCTCGCGGCAATCACAACCGCGCAGGCCCAGCAGGCGCTCGAGGGCCGCGACCAGGGCCCCCGTCCGCGGCACGCGCCGGCGCAGCCACTTGTGGGCGGTGGGGCCGTGCAGGACCTGGATCTCATACACGGCCGGCCCCACCCCGAGCCGTTGTAGCCGCGCGTAGCCCGCTTCCTCTTCCCGGGAACAATCCTTCACTAGCTTCAGGGCGCGCTTCCCCCACTTGAACACCGAGCCATACGTGCCTTGGCCTAGCAAGCGCAGGTCGGCCAACAGGTCCAGCGTGGCCTGGGTCCCGACCGGCCCCGTGTAGGCCAGCGGGATCTTGGGCTGGCCCGACAGCATCCGCAGGTAAAGTGGGACGGCGGGGCACTCGCTTCTGCCGGTGGTACGCGGGCCCGCGGTTCGGCTTTAGGTCCCACCCCCCGCGCGACGACCGCCTCCTCCACCCGAGGGGCGCGTGCGGGGGGGGCGGGGAGGGCACGGGGGAGGGGGGGTGCAGTGGGGTGGGGAGGGGGGGGGTGGCACCCCTGGGGGGGGCACGGCCGAGGTGCGGAGAGAGGGGGGGTCGCCAGGCGGCGGGCGCTGACCAGGCGGAGGAGGCTCGCTCTCCTCCCGCCACGCGGAGGCTGCTGCCACTAGCCTGTGGGGGGGGGGGGGGCCTCCCGCGTGCCAGGACGGAGCCGGCTGCACGCGAGGGGAGGGGTGGCGAAGAGGGAGTGGGTGGATGGTCAGCCGCGCCACGCGCCCGCGGGGTCCCCACCTTCTCCCCCCCCCCCCCCCCCCTGGTTTTTCTCTCTCGCTGGCTGCCCCCCTCCCCGGCCCGCCCTTCCTCCCTGCTGCTTGGAGGGGGTGTACTCTGCGCCAACCCTCTGTTAAAGAAAGGATGGAAGGCACAAAACCAGCCAAGCGCCCGCGTACCGGCGGCCAAGCAGAAAGGCGCCGCGCCGAAGAAGAAGGCAACGTGACCTTTTGGTTTGGGAAAGAAGGACGAGAGAGCAGCTCTTGGTCTTGCCCTCGGCGCTGGCTAGCCAATCTACCCCCCCACTGCCTCCTGCGCCCTCCGGCTGGAGCGGTGCCTGGCCAAGAAGTCAGGTTTGACGACATTCCGCCTGGCTATCTGGACCTGGTCCGGAGAGAGGTTGCTGCTTATTCCTCCAACACGTTACAAGCCCTGCTTACCAGGTGCGAACGCCTGGTTGCTATGCAAAACCTCGCCAACGCTTATCTTCTCGATGACGAGAAGCGACGATCGCTGCTAGACAGCGAAACGGCAGCGCTGCGCATGGTTGTGAACACTGTCAAACGGGCACGGGGGCTGCCTGGACCGGAGGAGGTATCCTTGCTGCCGGCTGGACCATCCCAGCACTGGGACTGGGGAGCCTACGAAGCGTTGTGCCTGCTAGGCCTCGAAGTACCGGTCTACTAGCATACGGTACGACTGTACGAACAGCTGGGCTTTATGGGGTTATTCTTAGTACAGGATATACCTGGCCGGGAGGTGCTCCATGGGACCAAGATTAAGTGGGGCAGGCAAGAGTACGACTTCAGGATCTCGTCCACGTCGCCCTTCTGGGTAGGACCAGGCGCGTCGCCACGGCATCGTCCGTACCCGGGGGAGAGCGGCCTCTCTCTCCGGTCAGAGAAGTACAAGAGGCACGTATAAAACAACAAGAAACATCCTTTCCGTACCAAGAATTCCCTTTCCTGTCTCCGCCTCGCATTGTCACAAAAGGTCCCTTCCACGGCAGGAAGCCCCTGGACGCACTCGCCGAGCTTGTGGCGAGGGTGGATGAACTTCGTTGTGCGGCTCAGGTGCATGCCAACCAATTACCGCTGTTACCAGGCTTGGCGAGGGATCTAGCAGTTTTTTGGGACTGGGGTGAGTCGTCCCCCCTTGTGCGCCAAACAGAGCTCTGTCGAAAAGTGCTGAAGGCCTACGAATACACGGCCTGCCGAAAATGCAGAGAGCAAAAAGCCGCTCCCCCAGCAAGCAAACACCCGTCCGCCGAGCCGGTCAGTACGCGTGTTACTGTACGGGTGGGGCCTAGAGAGGAGCGGAGCTACAATTCGGACGTACTCCCGGCACTGCCGAACTTTGCAGCAGCAGACGGAACAATACGGCTGCCGCTCCCCTCGCACAGCGTCAGCCCGGCCTTGGTCCTGGACGAGATAGAGCATGGCTACACACACCTGGTCCGCGCCCTGGCCAGCCTGGGCGGTCGCGTGGCTGAGTGCTGGAGCGAGATCATTACCTCGCGTTTTGGAATAGCGTACGAAAAATACGACTGGAGAGGGCTCGTGGTCGGCCTGCAGCAGCTTGTGCATGTCGTGCAGGCAGATTGGCCGGCGCCCAGCGGTTCGGAGCTCACTGCGTGGAACCAGCAGGAGTTCGAAGCCCTAGCCTTGCACGGGCTCGAGATCCGTTACGTGGCCTACGCCGCGCGGCTGTATGCACGGCTGGCGGACCGGACGGTACGGGCTACCTGGGCGGCGGGGATGCAATGGTCACGGCCTGGGCCCGGGCCCGGCACTGTGCTAGGCGTCCGAGCCTATGTACAATTGCCGGCCGGGCCCCCGAGTGTAGGACCAGTCTGGCACCCGGTGGGACTCAACCGGGGCTTGCGGCTGCCTTGGTACCTGGCTGGTCGCGAAGCCTACAGAAATTACGAGGCGCTAAAGGACGCCCTCCTCGTTGTCCCGGCCAACGACCAGAGTCCGTACCACCGGGGCCCCGTACTCGAGGTGATCCAGGAGCTGGTTAACGAAGCGGACGAACTGAAGCGAGCAGGTGAAGGCCTGCGAACGTGTGCTGCTTACACAGAATTTGGGGAACGGGTGCTAAAGGCCGCGCAGGCTTACGAAGGCTGCTGCGAGAGCGAAGTAAGTGTTTACAGAGCCTTGCTGGCGTATTACGAAGAAAACCCTTTTCCATGGGGCCGGCGGGGCCGGGGGGCGGAGTCCGTTCGAAGCTTTGCTTCACCTCGCAGCTAATCAGCAGCGCTAGAACAAGAGAGGGAGATTTTCCTCTGATAAGAGGGTTCCTAGCTTGTACTGATAGCCCAACAAAGGTAGGCTGGCTATTAAAATGGCTGCTTCGTTTGGCTGCGCTGGCTTCACGCACCAGGTAGCCACAGCCGACCGCCGTAGCGTCGGGCTGGCTATGGCCCAAGGGAAGGAATCCTTGGCCACCTTTGGGTCGGGTCTGGGGGACGGAATAGCATCTTTTTTCTTTCTTCGCAGCGACGAATATGACGACGCCCGGGTAAGCCCGGGGAGGGAGTAGGCTGAGTGGTGGCTTTTGGGCAGGGGTTGGTTCGAGGCTGGACCAGGGATGGCCGATAAAAAGGGGTCGGCAGTGAGGTGGGGGGGACACTTTTGGATCCGCCAGGTGTTGGCTGGCATGCCCCTCTGCTGGTTAGCAGCAAGTTCAGCCCGGTCACAGCCGCACGGGGACCGTGCACCTCTTAACAGGTTTAGAAGGAAGGCTTTCGTCAGGTCAAGCGGCACGAGCGGCTTGGTCTTTCCGGTCGGGTGGCACAGCAGGACCTGGTTGGCTGGCCCGGTGGCACAGCAGGACCTGGTTCTCTGGCCGGATGGCACAGCAGGACCTGGTTCTCTGGCCGGGTGGCACAACAGGACCTGGTTGGCCGGCCGGGTGGCACAGCAGGACCTGGTTCTCTGGCCGGGTGGCACAGCAGGACCTGGTTGGCCGGCCGGGTGGCTGTATTCGTCTGGCCGGATACCCCCACTGCCTTTTTTCCATCCCTTCTCCCTTCCCCCCTCTCCCCTCTCCCTTCCCTTCTCCCTTCTCCCTCCCCGTTGCCGAACATTGTGCAGCCCCCCCACCCGGCTTCTTGTGCTCGACACGGCTCCGGTGCCACCGGTTTGTTTTTCCTTTACAGGCCGCAAAACCAGGCGAATTTTTCTACCCTACAAGAAAAAAATCTGTGGCCCATAAGTCTTCTGGTAGCAGGAATCGCACTTGTGGGTCCAGACTTGCCCTGACCTGACCGGTCGGGGTGCACACCTAGGTACATATTGGCATCGGAGCACGTCCTGCCTATCGACAACAAATAACTAAATTTATTTTTATTTCTTTTGTCCGTTTATAGCGGTGTTTATTCCTGTCTACTAGGATGGGCCGGCCGTTCTCGGTGGTGCCGGACTATACCCCTCCGGGGTGGCACTTTAGGGCGGCCTGGACCCACAAGTGCGATTCTCTCCAGCGGGACAGTTCTGGGTCACAGGATTTAATTTTTTCCGGTATGTACGAAAATTTGCCTGGTCCTACGGTGAGGAAAAAAACCACCGGTGGCACCCCCTACCTGACTCGGGTTGAGTAAAAAAGCCGGGTGGGGGGGCTGCACAATGTTTGGCAACGGGGAGGGAGAAGGGAGAAGGGAGAAGGGAAGGGAGAGGGGAGAGGGGGGAAGGGAGAGGGGAGGAAAAAAAGGCAGCGGGTGTATCCGGCCAAACGAACATAGCCACCCGACCGGAAAAGCCAGGCCCTGTATGCCACCTGACAGGAAAAGCCCGGTCCCGTAGGCCACCTGACAGGAAAAGCCCGGTCCCCGTAGGCCACCTGGCCGGAAAAGCCCGGTCTCCGTAGGCCACCTGGCGGGAAAAGCCAGGCCCCGTATGCCACCCGACCGAAAAGGGGGGGAGTCCACGCCACTCGAGCCCGGCCGACGGGGTCTTTCCGTGCCGCCCGGCCTGCGAGCTCTCGTCCTGCGGCTCGGCGAACCAGGATCCAGACCCTGGGGGTGGGCGTGCGGTCCCAGTTGGCTAGCCAGCCGAAAAAAGAAGTGTAGCCTCGCGGGTGGAAGACTGTTGGCTGCTAGCCCCACCCCCCTGGGTGGCTCTGGCGCCCGGCGCTAGCTCTCGGGCTATTCTTTTTACTCATGACGACGCAGGGCTTGTTTGAGCTGAGCCAGCCAGCCAGCCAACCGTGGAGGGCGTGTCTGTCGGCCGGCGCTAGCTACTCGCTCCCCCGGCGCAGCGCCGGCCTAGTCTGGCTGGCTGGCTAGCCACCAGGCGGCGGCCGCCTGGGCGGCCAGCGCGAGCCACGAGAGCGCCCCGGCCGCGCGTCGGGCCGAGCTGGCCTCCTCGCCACGGGGCGCGGTCGCGCTCGGGTCGGGGCTGGCGGCGGGGCTGGGGCTGGCCGCGGGGCTGGGCGGGGGCACGCAAACGCCAAAACAGACTGGCGCGCCGGCCCGGCCGACCAGGCGGCCGCCAGAGTAAGGTCGGAGTACAGGCTCACCCGGGCGTTGTGCAGGAGCAGCAGGACCTCGTCGTCCGCCGCCGACAGGCACAGGTGCCGGGCCGTGGCCGTGAGCTGTGAAGCGTTGGCGCCCTTGGCGAGCAGGGAGCAGCCCCCCCCGCCGCCGCGGCAGTGCCATACCTCCGCCGTAAACTGTGAGTCCCCTGGCTCGACGCCGCGCAGCGCGTAAGTCACGTCCTTACCCCACGGCAGCGGCGCCCGCAGGCCCGCGCGCGCGAGCTCGGGGACCGCCAGGCTGTAGTTCTGGCCCGGCCGCAGCTGTGGCCAGTCGCTGGGCGCGGACGTGACCCCCGACGACTGCACAGGGACAAAGGGTGACGATGAAGGCGAATTACTGGTGAGCACAGAATCCTGGGGCGGCAGTGGCGACGGCCGCGGCTGGCCGGGAGGGCACGCCTCGGCCGTGACATAGGGCAGGGACACGAGCGTTGTTATCCGGGCCCAGCCCGCCGGCTGGTTGGTCGTGGCCGTGAAGGACACGTTGTAGGTCCCCAGCAGGTCGTCGGTCGAGTTGCAGTCGTTGCCGAACCACACCCCGCTATGTTGTTCTACGGTAAGCACTCTGGCCTGCGTGCGCCACGGTCCTTCTGCGGCAGCCAGGCCTGCGGTGTGCATCGGTTGCCAGGACTCTATCAACAGGGAATCGCCGGCCCGGTAAGTGAGGGAATGTAAGTAAAAGGCGTAGGCGTAAGGTGCACGCAACCGGTAGCAGAGGGTGTCTCCCAGCGCGAGGTCTTCCGTGTACTCTAGGCCGTGCCGGACCTCTGGACAGGCCCCTGCAAGCCAGGCGACGCTGGCTACGAGGCAATACACAGCCGGCTGCCCGGCTCGAATCGTTTGGTGTCTGCCTAAGCGCATGGAGAGAGGCAAGAGAGCAGAAAAACTAGTTCTGTTGCAGCGGGTAGGTTTTGGTTCTAGGCGAAGGCAAGGGCTGGCACACTAGAGCGCAGGCAAGGAGAGCACGGAGCGACAAAGAACAGGGGGAGAAAGGGGGGCAGGCCCGTGCGCCCTCCCCGCCCCAGGATGGTCCCCCCAGCCTATCCCCCCCCCCCCCCCTCCCGCCCTCTCCTCTGCCGCCCTGCTGTTTCGTCCTAACTCGGAAGGAGGGGAGGAACGGGGAGAGAGGTCGCGTCTGATCACATGCCGCCATCCCGCTCTCCTCCTTTCCTGGGTACGACCGAAGAACAAAAAGTGGATTCCCCTACATCTCCAATCTCTTTCTTGTTTATTCACACTGCCCAGCAGGCGTTTTAGAAGAATGGACAGCCTCGCCGTGCAGCACTTTGTGAACCAATACAACAGTCGCAGAGCGGTTGTGGCAACAGGTACGGCAGGTCTGCGCGTGCGTGGGCGTGGCCTGGCCTGTCTCACCCCGGGTTCAGTGCAATGGCAGCCTGTGTGCGAGGTTTGCTACATACGCCGCGGCCGCGTGCGAGCGGCCGACTCGCGAGTCTCTGGTTTCCAGTTGTGCGCAAGTCACGCGCGGCGCTACCGACGGCGCCAACAAAGGAAACGCCGGCTGGTGGATCTCGACGGTGGTGACAGCAACCAGAAGCGCCGGCGGAGGCCTTACAGCAGCACACGTGCAGGCGGGAGACCTCATGTGTGCGACCAGTGCGAAGCCCGCTTCGCCGTACCTAGCAAGCTCCAGCGACACATGCGTACGCACACAGGCGAGCGACCGCATGCTTGCGATCAGTGCGACGCACGCTTCGCCCGGGGGGACGATCTCCAGCAACACGTGCGCACGCACACGGGCGAGCGGCCTTACGCGTGCGACCAATGCGAAGCTCGCTTTGCGGTAGCTAGCAACCTTCGGCGACACGCGCGTACACACGCGGGCGAGCGGCCGCACGCTTGCAACCAGTGCGACGCACGCTTCGCCCAAGCTGGCCACCTCCGGGCTCACATACGCATACACACAGGCGAACGGCCGTACGTTTGCGATCAATGCGACGCGCGCTTCGCCGAATCTGGCCACCTCCGGGCTCACATACACGTACACACCGGCGAGCGGCCGCACGCTTGCAATCAGTGCGACGCACGCTTCACCCAAGCTAGCAATCTCCAGCGAAACATACGTGTACACACATGCGAGCGGCCGCACCTTTGCGACGAGTGCGGCGCGCGTTTTGCCGAGGCTGGCAACCTCAAGAAACACGCGCGGGGGCACGAGGAGAGCAGGGGCTGGCGGTACGTGTGTGTCTTTGCATCGTTTAGCACTGCCAAATTCCGCGCCGGTCTGGTCGCGTGCATGACGCGCTGCCGAACGGAGCGTTTGCTGGACGACCATGTGCAACGCTGCCACACCGAGGAGGGCATCGCACAGCGTTTTCGCAGCGAGCAGCAGCTAGCTGAGTTCCTTGCGGCACAGGGCTGGGCGTTCGACCGCGACTTTGCGAACGCCATCTATTACAAGCACTGCGACACACAGCTAAAGCCCAAGCTGGAGGGCGCCGTGAGCTCGCGCCCTGACTTCCACCTGCTGCAGTTCCAGGCGCTGCCCGCCGGCCGCCGGTGTGTGCTGCTGCTGGGTAACGACGAGTTCGCGCACAGGCGGTACCGGTGCGAGCTTGGGCGCGTGCTGAAGCTCAGCACGGCGCTGGGCGCGAACCCAAGCTTGCGGAGCCTGCCTGTCGTGTATGTGCGCTTCAACCCGCACTGGTTCGAGGTGGATGGCGTGCTGCACGACCCACCGCTACAGGCTAGGTTTGAGCGCCTGCAGCGCCTGCTAACGGACCTGGCGGCCGGGCGCGTGCCGGAGGTCGCGGGGCGCACTGGCCTGAGTCTGCTGTACTTGTACTACGACCGGCAGACAGTGCCAACGACAGCAGAGCCATGACAGCGATTGGCAGGCGGCCTGTACGACGAAGCAGAGGATGACGAAAATCACTCGGAGGTGGCCTTGGCGCTGCGCGACTGCGTAGCCCTAGTAGACTAAGCAAAACCACAGATCCAATGTTCTTTTAAATAAAAGGCCGGGCTCCAGACAAGCAGATAGAAAATCCTTCTTCATCTAATACCCTCGATGTCACCGACCAGGAACTTTCCCACTTGGGCCGCACGATTTTTCGCTGTCCATCCTTTTTCTTGTTTCTGTCTGCGTAAGAGGGAGAGGAGGGAGCAGGACGCGGGGGGGGGGGGGGGGGGGGGGGGGGGGCAGGGGGGGATCAAGGGGGGGTCGAGAAAGGATACACACGGGAGAGGGGGGGGGGGGCGGGGGAGCCGGGCCGGCGTATGTTCTTTTCTCTCGCCCTCTCTCCCAAGGGAACCGGGCGACAGAGCGCGGTACTGGTCTTGTCTTTTTTTCTGACCATTCTCTGTTCCTAGGCCCTAGTCACACATCTGCATGGCTTTCTTTCTCTGGTGGTGGTGGATAACAGTGCTTCGAAGCGCGGCGGGCCTGTCGGAGCTAGGGGGGGTAAGCTCTGTTCCACTGGTGCTCGACACACTCGACCTGGGCACGGGCGCCTCCTATCCCTGGCCGGTGCCACTGGGGCGGGCCCGGCACTGCCGGAAGTGGACCCCGGCGCCCTCTGCCGCGAACCAGAGCATACGCATTCTAATTTTCTGCAGCGAGAGTACGCAGATCCTGGACGGCTGCGAGGCTACCGCGAGCGATGCGGAGGTACATGCACGTGTGTGTTCTCCGCTGGACCTGTGGGCCCTGCAGAGCAAGCACGGGCACGCGCTGGGCTGGACGGTGGGCCCCCCGAACGCCACCCGCTTCGCCAACTGGACATGGCACCAGAGCCTGGTCGCGCTCAGCCGCAACCAGAGCTTCGCCCGGGACGCCCAGCTGGACTCGCTGTTTACCTCAGGCGTGGGCGAACTGTTGCTCTTCCCCTTGTACGCCCTTGGTGCCCACGTCGAAAAGGAGGCAGGCGTCTTCTACTGGTCAGTGCTGCGCTGCTTCTACCGAGAGAGTGAGGGTGGCTCCGGCGGCGGCTGGCGCTACTGCTGCGTCCGCCTCAACAACTACGAGCGTCCAGGAGCAAACTGGGCCTGGGAAGAGTGTCTGGACCTGCCCCCCCGTTTCCTGGGCCTGGCAGACGCCCCGGCGGGGAGCTGCAGCAGCTCGGTGCTGAGCTACTGTCGGCGTGAGTACGGGTGGGAGCCTAAAATTGGCACCCAGCCACAGCCCTACGAGCAGACGCCCTATCGCTGTGACCTGTACTGCCGCTGGCCCTGCCGCGGCAACTTGCCTGAGTCGGCGTGCGCGAGCCCCGCCGACGCCGAGCCGCGCCTGAACTGCACCGACTCGCCGGCGCTGCGCGCCCGGGCGTGTGCGGGGGACCTGCTGAGCGACGCTGGCACGCCCTGCCGGGCGGGCGAGCTGGCGCTGGCCACCCGAGCGCCGGCCGTGCGGGGTGCCGGGGCTGGCGGGGCCAACGCGCTCGGCTTCTGCCCGCCGGGCCAGGTCAGCTGCGCCCTGGCACAGTGCCGCTGCTGGGCCGGCGAGACAGGAGAGCCGGGGTGCTGCGCCGCCCACGTCTTTTGCCACTGGCATGGGCGCCTGTGCGAGCGCGGGGCCTGGCCCGGGCCGGCGGGCGCGGCGCCGTACCACGAGCCGCCCGCCGCGGTGTGCGTGTGCAACCCCGGGTACGTGGGCGAGCGCTGTGAGGAACGGGTGCCGCCCGGCACGGGCTGCCACCTGTCGGCGCGCGTGCGCGAGCTGCGCGCCAACGTGGCGGACCTGTGGCCCTCGGCGTCGCGCTCGGCCAGCGCCACACCCAGCCTCACGCAGACCCCCAGCCTGACGCCCAGCGGCACGCCGGCGCCTTCGCGCACGGCGAGCCCGAGCGCCAGCGCGAGCCGCACGCCGACCGCTAGCCGCTCGCCGAGCGGCAGCCGCAGTGCGACGCGCACGGGCAGCCGCACCTCCTCGCCGAGCGTGACGCCGAGCGAGCGGCCGGGCCTGCTGCTGCGCAGCGCGGCGCGGGGTTGGTGCCTGCGACCGCTGGACCTGGTGTGGGCCGAGTGCCCCCCGGCGCTGACGGCGCAGAAGGCGTGGGCCGTCAACTGGGCGCTGGGCCGCGTGTGGTACGGGGCGCAGCGGCTGCTGGCGCCGGCGGAGTACTGGCGCCAGTGCCTGGCGTACCAGTACGAGCGCGAGGCGGCCGACGGGGCGGTGCGGTGCGAGCACGGCTTCGGCACCAACTGGACCAGCGACGGCGCCGTGGCGCTGGACGACCGGCTGCAGTGGCTGCGGGACGAGTGCGGCGACGACGTGCTGGCGCCGCGGGGCGCGGCGTCCACGCTCGTGCAGTCGTCCGCCGGCTGGTCGCTGGAGGCCACGGGGGGCGGCGCCGCGAGCGGCGCCTTGCACAACTTGGTGTACTCGTGCGGCGGCGGGCGGCGGGCGCTGCGCGAACCGGCGCGGCTGGGCGACGTGGCGCGGGCCGGCGCGGCCGGCTGGGCGGCGCTGGTGCTGGTGGAGGTGCCCCTGGGCGCGAGCGTGTCGGTGTCGCCCACGCCGTCGCTGCGGGACGAGCCCTGGGTGCTGCGCAACAACGACGGGCTGTGCTTCTGGCCCCAGCGCCTGCTGTGGCAGCAGCTGCCCCTGTTCGCGGCCTGCCCGCCGCCGCCGGCCACCCGGGCGCAGGAGCTGCAGCTGGCCGTGCACGTGCACAATGGGCACGTGGAGTGGCCGGCGGCGGGCGCGACCGTGGCCGGCTACCAGCCCCTGCAACTATCGCTGGCCCTCCGTGCCGCCGCGGCGCCGTGCGAGCCCCCGGCGGGGGCGGGCCCGAACGCGCATTGGCAGCCCAGCGACTACCGGGACGCGTGGCAGGCCGTGTTCCTCGAGGTCACGCCCGGGGGCCACTTCCGCCTCGCGCCGGGCGCCTGCGAGTCGCAGCTGCTGCTGGGCCCGGCCGGTTTCCAGGCGCGCTCGCTGTGCGCCGACGGGGACTGCCTGCTGACGCCGGCGAGGCCCGGGGAGCCGCCCACGCGCACGCCCAGCCGCACGGCGTCGGGGTCGGCCACGCCCAGCCGCACGGCGTCCGCGTCGCCCGCGGCGAGCACGAGCGCGACGGCGACGGCGACGCCCACGCCCCCGCGCTCGCCCACGCCCAGCCGGAGCCAGGGGGCCTCCGACAGCGCCAGCGCCTCGGCCAGCACGAGCGCGTCGCGGTCGGCGTCGGCCTCCCGCCCGGCCAGCCCCTCCGCCTCCCGCTCGGCCAGCGTGTCGCCCACGCGCACGGCAGTGTCCGCCAGCCCGTCGCCGCGCGCCCTGCCGCCGGAGCTGCTGGCCGGCCCCGTCAACCTGGTCAGCTCCGCCGTGGACTTCCCGGGCACCGAGGCGCTGGCGTGGGTCGCGGGCGCTGACGTGTGGGCGACCACGTACGCCGCGCAGAGGCTGGACCCGCGCCTGCAGGTGGCGGCGGAGCTGCGCGCGCGGCACCAGTGGGAGGTGGTGCCCGACGAGGCCCGCCTCCTGTACCGGCTGCGCTACTGGCCCGCGGACCAGTACCTCGCGTGCGGCCAGGCCGGCCGGCCTTGCTACCTGGTCGAGGGCCCCGGCAACGCCACTCGGTGGCGGTTGCAGCCCTACGAGCCCCTGCTCGCCAGGCTCGCGGCCCGCGCGGGCCGCTTGTACACGCTGACCGCGCTCTGCGCTGGTGGTCCCTGTGGCTGCCTCCAGACCAGGGACGGCGTGCTGTCGCGGGGTAGCTGTCCCGGCTCGGCCAGTTTTGACCAGGCCTTCTACCTGCTGACCGCCAACGCCTCGCAGGTGTCGGCCTCGGCGTCGCCGTCGGCGTCCGGCACGCCCCAGAGCCGCTCCCGCACGCCCAGCGCGTCGCCGTCGGCGTCCGGCTCGGCGCCCGCTCCGTCCGCCCCGGCGCCGCCGAGCGATGCGATTCTCGATTGGCCCAGCCGCAATGTCAGGGGTGCGGGGGGCCTCATCACCCTGCGGGGCCAGGAGGGCTGCCTGTACGCGGAGTACGCCCGGGCCGGCGCCCCCACGCTGCCGCTGCGCTACCTCCGGACCAAGGCAGAGTGCTACGCGCACCCCACGTGGCGGGACCTCGTGTTCGGTAAGTCCGAGCTCGGCCACGTGCTGTGGCCCGCGGTCGACGCCAGGGACGCGGCCGGGCAGCAGGCCCCGGGCCGGACGGTGGCCCAGAGCTACGGGTACTGCCTGACCTGTGCCTCGAGCCCGTGCGCCCTGCAGTCGGCTATCGTGCTAGGCCCGGCGGCGGGCTACTGCGGGATCGTGGATGATCTGGAGTCTGGTCTGTACCTGGCCTCGGAAGCGTACTCCGAACTGTCCGCGCTCGCCTACCTGCAAGAGGACCTGACGCTCGGGCTGTCGCGGAGCGTCATGAGCTTCTTCCAGCACCTGAACCTCGACTCGTGCATGCCGGGGGTGAGCGTATGCGAGCAGCTCTGCGACACGCAGTATCCGTACACCAGCGCCAGCTGCCGGTGCCGGGCTGGCTACGCGCTCGGCGCCGACCTGGTGACCTGCGCCGACGTGAACGAATGCACCACGACCGACGCGGCGCTGAGGTTCCGTTGCCCCACCAGCGACGGCTACCGGTGCGCCAACAACCTAGGTTCTTATGCCTGCCTGGATATCAACGAGTGCGCTGAGCGCCCGTCTATCTGCCCGGCCCCCTTGTACTGCGTCAACTCTCTCGGGGGCTACAGCTGCGTTCCGTACAACCTGGACGACCCTAACCAGAATTGATGACGGTTGACGACGCACCGGGCCAGGGCGACCTACGACTGGCCTCGGCACTCCTGGCGTACGCGCAGCTCGGGGACACTGCCGATGAGATTGACTACAGGTCCAAGTGGCCGCTCCGGGCCTGGGCTGCTAGGCGCACTACCTTGTCTGCCTAGCCCCCGACGAGGCTAACCTCCCGTGCCTGTACCGGAGGACGTAGGAGGACGTACGACCGGGGCGGGGCCCGCCCTGTCCATGGCCGGCCGTGGTACCCAGAGCGCGGCCCTGCCTGCCCCCGGGCGGCGGTGGGGGGGGGGGGGGGGGGTGCCGCGTTCTAGGTACGCGGCCCCTGACTAGGTTGAGCACGAGGACAGCACGATTGTGGTGCCGGTGGCCGGCACTGCCTGAATAAAAAAGGTTGCCAGCAGGCTGGTACTACGCTAGGCACCGGCCGGGACGCCCGGTTGGGACGCCCGGCCGGGGCGCCCGAACCCGGCCAACCACTCCGGCTACGAGCCGGGGCCGGGGAGAGGGGCGGGGGTGGACAAGGGAGGGGAAAGGGCGGGGGAGGGGGGCGGTCTGCGCCTCCCCCCCCCCCCCCAGGCTTTTCCTCCTTTCCCTAGGCGGGCGCGGCCGGGCCCGGCACCCGCACCGTGCCGCCCGTGACTAGCAAAAGCCCCCTCCCCCTGGGAGGAGGAGAAGAAGAAAGCGCGCTAGTCACTTCCTCCCAGCCATCCCCAGGGGTGTGCTGGCGTGTGTGCTGGTGCGTGTGTGTGTGTGTGTGTGTGTGTGCGTGTTTTGTCGATGCCCTCACGACGCACGCCGGCCCGCCGCTCGTGGGCCCCGGCCGGCGTGCTCTGGCTGGTAGCCGCCGCAAGCGCCAGCCCCAGCTACGAGGTCGAGGTGGCGGACAACCGCTACTACTCGTGCATGGGCACGGGGGCCAGCAGGTGCGGCTCCGGTTTCGACGGGTGGGTGCCGGGCTTTGTGTTGGACAGTGCGGCCGAGCGCGGCCTGGACGTGCTGTATTGGGACTACCTCGACTCCTCGCAGCTGTGCGAGTGCCGCGCCGCCGGCGGGTACTTGGGCTACAGCGCTACGACGCGCCCGCTGAGGTCCTACCTGCTCTTGAACGACAGCCGGCCGCTCGCGTCGTACCCAGTGCTGCGCGGACGGAACGCCAGCCTGCCCCAGTGCAGCGCGGACTCGAGTGCGTTCGGGCCCGCGTATAATTTCAGCCAGTGCGCGGGCCCCCGGACCGGCTGCGGCGTGGCCTGCAGCGCGGGCTTCCGGCCGGCGGCGGGGAACCTCACGGCCGCGTGCCCGGCCTACCAGGAGTTCCCGGCCGGCACGGAGGTGTTCCCCGCGTACGGGCGTTGGCACCTGTCGACGGTGTGCGAGGACGTGGACGAGTGCGGGGAGGGCACCCACGACTGCAGCCCCCTCGCGTCCTGCCGCAATACGGCTGGTTCGTACGCGTGCGCCTGCGACGGCCGGGACGGGCGGTACCAGGAGGCGGCCGGCACCGGGGGCCGCGGCGAGCTAGGGTGTGAGGTGAGCCCCTGCCGCGGCGAACTCCTGGTGCAGCTGGCCGGCCGGCTGCACTGGGGCACGTGCGACGGCCTAGCGGCCGACGGGCCCAACTGCACCTTGTTCTGCGCGCCCGGCTACCTGGACAACACCGGCGGCCTCGGCGCCGTGTACGACTGCCCCGGCGGCCGGCTGCGGGCGCTGTGGCCGGCCGGGGGCCTGAGCTGCGGGCCGGGGGCGGTGGGCGCGGGCCTGGGCAGCGTCGTCGACTACGACTACCAGTTGCTCTTCGCGTCCTCCGACGCGGCCGCCACGGCGGCGGACCAGACGCTGCTGGTCGGGGGCCTGGACGACGACGGGCACGACGACCTGGTGCTGTTGCTGGCCCGGGGGCCGGAGCGGACGGCGGTGGTCTACCAGAGCGCGCTGGACCTGACGGCGTGGAAGGCGCTCGCGCACCCGGGCTGTGAGCGGCTCTTCAACTGGCGGCTGCTGGCCGCGGCGCTGACGGCCGTGTGCGCGTACCTGGACGGGCCGCGCTGGCAGTACGTGCGGGTCGAGTGGCCGGGCGACGCCTGGGGCCCCTACGACGGCCAGCCCTGGCGAGCGCGCGCGGGGGCCGTCCACCTGCGGCAGGCCGGCGCCACGGTGAACCGCGGCGTGCTGGAGCTGGTGGGGCCCCCGCGCGGCGGGGGGCTGCTGCTCTTCGCCCGGTACGGGCGGAACGGTGATCCCGACCACGCGCTCGACTGGTACTACTACTTCAATAGCTCCTCTCCGGCCGCGCTGGAGGACGGCACGGCGTACGACTGGGACGGCCGGCGGCTGGCGGGCGGCGGCGCGCAGCTGGACCTGGGTTTCTGGCAGGAGGGCCTGCGGCTGCCCGGCGGTGCGGAGCAAGACCTGGGCGTGCTCGGCGAGTGCCGGGACCGCTGGTACGCCGACGGCTCGGTCCGGGCGCTGTGGACGCCGCCCTGCGTCGTGACGCAGTGCGTGCCGGTGCCGGCCTCGGCCGCGCTGCTGGCCGTGTGCGGCGGCACGGGGCAGCTGTTCGTGGTGGCGCCGGCGGACCAGGCCGAGTACTGGCGGGGCCCGGCGGCGGCGGCCCGCGCGCTGCCGTACCGGTCCGTGGAGGCGGCGGCCGGGGTCGAGCGCGTGGGCTTCTGCGCGCGTACCGGCTGGCCCTCGCTGCAGCTCTTTGCGCTGGCACGGAACAGCAGCGGCAACAGCAGCCAGGGCCCGCGCGTGGACTGGTACGCGCAGGACGAGCTGGACCCGTGGGGCGCCTGGGTGCGGCGGGGCACCGTGGCGCTGAGCCCCGGCGGCGCGCTGCAGCTCGGGTGCTGGGCGCTGCCGGCCGCCCCGCAACAGGCGCTGGTGCTGGTGGGGCGCACGAGCGCCGGCCGCGCGTACCTGCTGTGCGTGCCCGCCGCCCAGCTCGTCGAGAGCCGGCCGCTGGACCTGTGCCAGTACGTGGTGTGCCACCCGTCGGCCACGTGCGCCCTGGTGCAGGGCTGGCCGCGCTGCGTGTGCGCGGCGGGCTGGGTCGGGGACGGCTACCGCTTCTGCGAGGCGGCGCGGCCGGCCCAGCTGGGCACGTGGCGGGGCCTGTCGCTGGAGCAACGGACCACGTTCGTGGCGGGCTGGGCCGGGGGCGCGGTGGCCGAGGCCGTGCCCGTGGCCGAGCGCGCGCTCGGCAGCCTGTCGGTCTGGCGCTGCGCGGACGCCACGCGGGCGGATCCGTACAGTGCCTGCCGCTACGGGCGGTCCTGCCGCCTGCCGGCGCCGGGCCTCCTGGGCCCGGACGACGACCCGGACGACCCTCCTCCTCATCCGCCTCGTCAAGCAACGCCCCAAAGTTGTAGACCTCTTTGAAAACAAAGTGGGCCGCATCAACAATCTCCGTGCCGTCTGTGTTCACCTTCTCCGTAACCTCCCTCTTGTAGGCTTCTAGCCACACAGCCGGTTTTGCTACGTTGGCGTGCTCCCCCGCTGCTCCGAACAACGTGCCGAGCAAGTAGCATATCTGTGCCGCTTGATTGCCGCATTGTGCCGCCCGACATTCCTGTTTGAAGACCGCGATGAACATCCGAATCTTGTTCACGTATTCCGTATCTGTTGCCCGCGATATGTCGATGGGTTTGTGATAATGATCCCTCATGAGCCTCGTTTTCATCAGCTGCTTGGCTACACGGCTCCGCTGGTCTCGGCCCTCAATACCCTTTCCGCTTTCGCTATCCCCCTTGCCTCGCTTGCCCGATCGCGACGACGATGAGGACCTCGAGCCGCTGGACGATGTACTTCCCCTTCTACGCCGAGAACGCCTCGACGACCTGCGCTTCTTCTTCCTACTCTTCTCCGGAGTCGCCGCTACTGACACCTCCATCGCTGCCATCCGGATACGGATCCACGTAATGCACCCTTGAACGCACCCGATCCACATCGATAGAGTAAATACCCACTGTCGCAGTTCCTTCAATATCGGCACTACCTCCGTCTGCAGTGAGGCATCAGTCAGAGCCGCTGCATTTGCCAAAAGCGTCACCAGCACAGCCCCCTTCTGCTCCAACTTCGCCGCTGCATCCCAAACCGGTGGTGGGCAGAAGTCTTGCATCGCCTGCCCCACCTTCGATGCCATCCTCGCCAACGTCGCCCCCATCCCCTCGTGATACGGCGTTATGAAATCCGCCAAAACGTCCGTTGGAGTCTTCGTAAACTTCTTATCCCATTCCGCGTGCGTCGTCCCCAGCTTGCGACACAGCTGAGTCAACACCCTCCTCTGGTTCCAAACCACTGGGACCAGTTCCTGAACCTTTCCCGTCGTCAACACTCTGCCTTCCTCTAGCATCGGCGACATCTCGTATCGAGGAAGATCCGCCTTTGGTATCTTACCCCTGTAGTGCCCCACTCCGATGTATAACGCTTCCGCCAGTAGGATCGTCTGTGCCCCCGTCATCTGCGTTCCGCGTGAAGCTCCCTGTCGTCCCCAGCACCATCTGATCCATTCCCGTGTCTCTTCGTGCATACCCCCATCCGCTTCCGGCTGAGACCATGCCTTAAACTCCGCCTGCGAGAGCTGCCGATATGTCTCCCTCCCAATCTCTGGCACCACTTGCAAGAGCTCGTGAAACGCGTCGGACATCGTTGGAGGGTTCCTCGCCCAAACCGGCTCGTTGGTCACCGGTTGACTCTGCTGCTGCGCATCAACGGTAGTCATAGGTTGCTGCCCCCCTCCCTTCGCCGGCGTAAACACCAACTGCTTCTGCCTTGGAGACGAAATGATCGACACTTGCGATGACGCCATTGAATTGCTCATGTTGAAAGACTAAATAGCAAAACGAATAACGTAGTATCCCCTTATATCCTCTTATATCCCCATATCATACTATAAGTAAATATAACCCTTCGTAGTATCCTCTTTCGTCCTCTTCCGATCCCTTATCCTCATGCCCTTGTCTCTCGCGAAGAGCCCGCTTACCTCTCGTTCCCCCCCTTCCACTACCTCTATATACAAAACTGATCCCTTGCCTTCTCCCTCCCGTAACCCTTCCTCACCCCCCCAGGTCTATGTTTCTTCCTCAAATATCTTGTCCCAATCCTCTTTCGGTATAGACTGCATCCAAGCCGTAACGTCTTCCGCCGTCTCGCTCGGTCTTGTTTCTTCCACCCTAACCCGCGTGTCCCCAGTTTCCCTAACCTCCTCTACCTCCATCTTCCCCTCCGCCCGTGGGGCCTTCCCCCAATCCCTTCCGTATTCCGTTTCCCACCTCAACTGCGCCGCAAAAGCCTCCCATGGTTCCGGTTCCCCTTTTAACCTTTCTACCCAACCACCCTTGACTTCCTCCTCCCAATCCGGGCTCGGCCCTTCCGGCTTCATCATCTCCTGTAAACACCTCGTCCTTATGGGCTCAATGAACTCTTGCCAATTCTCCCCCCCCTTCTGTCCATCTTCGCGAGCCCCTGTCTGACCTCTTCCATCGATCCTGATATACAAGCGTTCGCCAATTGCAACCGCTCCTTAAACCAAACCCCGTTCACCTTCGTCAAGACCGATAAGAACGCAAACTGGAACCTTGCCCTCTCCGTAACCGCATAAGACTTCCATGCTGCCTCTTTGACTTGCATGCTATGACCTATGTATAGCATGTCGCTTAACGTTCTCATTGCCCGAAACCGTCTGTCCCGCTTGAATTCCTCCGTGTCGATCAACCTTGTCATCCGCCGTGGCCACTCGTCCCCCATGAGATCCAAAAGCTCCTGAGCTCCCTCTCCTATCTTATAATCCACCTCCTTATCCACACTCGTGTCGATCAACGTTGGCGATGGCACTATGTCCGGTTCGTGCAACCATTGGTCATACTCTCCCCGTAATTCCTCTATCCATCTCCCAGTAGTGGAGTCTCCCCATACCTTGTTCGTCCCCCGAAGATGCAACAGTTCCTTTTTGTATCTCCGAATCACCGGCCTGACAAACCATGCCCAACTATCATCCCCCCTCTTCTTCCACATGTCCATCCACCCTTTCATCTGTTGGGGCGTTCCCCTCAAACACAACCCCGCCGCTTGAGCTCGTTCGTCCGTCCATCGTCCGTCCACCTTCACTAGAATGGCCAAAAAGACATAGTGCTCCCTTGCCCACTTCGAGACTGCCCACAGTCGCCATAATACCCCTTTGTCCGCCTCCCTCCACGCATGTTTTCCCAACTCCCATAATGCCCGAATCACTCTCCAGAATTTATCGTCCTGTACCCTCTTGGTATTCAGTAACGGGCCCACTCTGGTCTCCCATTCCTCCCCCATTTCCTCCATGAACCCCCGTGCCTTCTCCTCTATTTTGAATTCCATTCCCTCCCTCGTGGCTACCCCCGTCACCGAGTTGTATTCTTTGACCCCCAACGACTTCAATAGGAGCTGGTACATTCGTCGAATGAATTCCTAAATCAGGGAAGAAGGGTACTATTCCCGATTCCATCCGAACTCGTCCTTCCCCCCGTCTGTCCTCTACCTCCCTCCTTCTGTCCTCCCTCCTCTGTTGCTGCCTGTCCGCCCTCTCCGCCTGTGCCTGTTCCTTTGCCCTCAGTCTGGCCTCCCATGCCTGTATGGCTACAAGGTATTCCTCCTCTGCCCTCTGTAAAGCCCGACTCCTCTTCTCTCCTACCGCAGCTGCGTGTCTTTGCACGACGCCTACCTTCCTTTTTGTTGCATAGTATATGTCTTGTTTTGCCCCAACCCATTGGTTAAAATATTCCTCGTCCTCTGAATCCCCCTCGTCCTTCTCTTCCTCACTTTCCCCGACTGTGTGCTCCTCCCATTCCTCGTCCTCCCAATCTATCTCTTTTCCCTCTGCGATTGTACGTTCCTCCCCTTCCATTTCCCCCCGATCTATTTCCTCCTCCTCTGCGATCTCCCCCTCCTCCAACTCTCGTTTGCTCATACTCCTTGAAGTTGCCTAGATTATGACATGCGTGGTGACGTGATACCCCTCCCCAAGCATATTACCCTATATTCTAACCTCCTAATCCCCCCTTATACCCCCTTCAAGTTCTTTCCTGACTCCTATCCTCGTCCTCCTTGTCGTTTTCTCCTCCCTTTACCCTTAACCCCTCGTCCTTCAAGTTCCTCTTGAATCCCTTTGACGTCTTCAAGTTCCAAACCAGTATTAGTATTCCTTGTGTTTTCCCCTTTACCCGAGTGATATGGCCAATATATCCTCTAGTCAGCATGTGGTAAAAAGCCGCAAACCCCGTCGAAGGTTCTCCCCATCAAAGTCGAAGAATCTTTGCTTTTTGTCCGCTATCACCGCTACATTTGTCGACCCCTTTTTGCGCCATGATGGCGACAACTTACCCCCGTCCAAAAACACCTTTAACCTATGAAATTCCTGTCCCTCTCAACTTCCCCTTGCAGATCCCCCCCTTAACTCATACCCCCATAATTCCCAACCCGCTGGCATATCTCCTCTTGACGCACCATCGTTTCCCCTGACCCCCTTCCTCAGACCGACACTTTTGCCCTCGAACCGTGACGATTACAACCCCTTCCTCCCTCGAAACCATGCAGATTGTTGTTCCCCTTGCGTCCCCCGCGTCCCCTGATCCTCCCCCAAGCCTCCATTCCTCAAATAATACACTTGTCTGCATAAAAACCTCATGTGTCTGCACAAATTTCCCTGTTTTCCAGCCAAAGCGGCAACATACCATATACCTCCTACAGACCCTAAAACACACCAAAGTGGTCAGGGAACCCCATCCCATGCCTGAATGAATGTCAACAATGCATTGTCTATCATTTTGCATCAATATACAAGCACGGCCTGCCGCTTGAAGAAAGAGTGAGTAACTGACCCCTGTCTGTGCACAGCCACCCTAGCACCGACAGAAAACCCACCAAACATCATCAACAACCATCATACAAGTGGTTCGGCCTCATGCTTCCCCGCATGTACCTGCATCCCTGCAAACCTAGATTAAACACTCAGGCCATAGCCCCAGAAACCTCACAACTCCCATCCTAGACCCGCATGGTGTCAACACCCAAACCGCTATGTCACAGCAACCCATGATGCCCCTCTGACAACTGTGACACATCGTGAATGCCCTTCCCATCCGAGAAAAACAATGTCCCCATATCCCCACACACCCCCAGTTTGAAACCCAAAACAACTCGAGAAAGAACATAGAAACGATAGAAAGACATCCGCAAAATTGACCACTCTCCTCTCAGACCCCTCTCGTCCTCTTTCTGTTCAGAAATTTTCTAGGAACGAGAAAATTTGTATACCCTGTGTATTTATCAGCGACTCCAGATTTGTTACAATATCACGAAATTTAATTATATTTAAGTAAACTAAACTAAAGATGTAAAGACTGAGGAATACCTAGATTAGGGACTCCGTAATCTCTACACCAAAGATAACCGACAGACCGTAACGGTGAGAATTGCCACAAGTTATATACCGGGTGGGCCGGCATATACAACTTACTAAAAATTTAATATTAATACAATTGAAATTGCCGCAGCAGTGTGTCAGTGTCCTTACCCTTCTCCGGGGCCCCGGGGTGGGGGGGCTGAGTCTTAGTTCAACTATTTTTTGTCACCCGAGCCTCCGATGCAACCTGGCACCTGAGTTCAAGAGCGTCACGCCCGCAGTGGCAGCCCGGTGCGCTCACGCTTGTTTTTGGCCAGGCTTGCCGTACTGTTAGTGGCAGGCGTGGCATGTTCCAGAGTCTAGTCGAGCCGCGAATTATTAATAAATTGCTTTGTGGTTTATACAGAGGGACGGTTAGTGGACTGAGTTCTTGGCGGCCCGGATGAACTTCAGCCAAGTGTCAGGCGGCCTGAGGTCACAATATTAATGAAGACTGAGCCTCGGACATTCTCTCTTGACCTCACTGCACTTTTCCCTTTTCTTTTTAGCCTGAAGTTTCCCACTTTTCCCTGTAGTATGCGTTTGCTTTTCTTTAATTAGAGTTTTTGTTCAACCTAGCTTTTACTGACGTTTGGCCGCCTTCTTACATGCTTCCTTTTCAGATCTACCGTAGGCTACACGAAACGCAATTGCAAGTATTCTCTTCAATGATAGATAGAAGTTACTATTAATATCATAGTGTTTGTGTAAAATTAAATGTAATAAAACTTGACCATAGTGTCACCGTTTGTGTAATTATTAATAAGTGCCATAAACTGCAAAGAGGACCCCTACGCCGACCC
The DNA here is from genome assembly GCA_019918135.1 of Paulinella micropora. NCBI lineage: Eukaryota > Cercozoa > Imbricatea > Euglyphida > Paulinellidae > Paulinella > Paulinella micropora. The sequence goes on from WBZZ01003534.1 coordinate 62,062, forward strand.
CGCCTCGCCGGTTGGTAGCGCGGGGTTGGCGTTGGCCCCCCCCCCCCCCACTGCTTCAGGTACACATGCCCTGCGGGCCAAAACACCTCTCTAACTACATCTATTACACCTCAGCTCTGCCGGCCCCTCCATCTTATTAAAAAGTGTTTGCGTAAAAATTAGCCTGAGCCCAAAGCTGCGCGTCAGTTTGGGCACGGTGCCGTCACCACTCACTTGAGACAAATAGAGATTGAGATCATCTGAGATTGCTGGAAGCAGTGACAGCAGCTTGGTTCGGAGATGCCGCGCCGGATAAAGAGCGACCGTGGTGGAGAGCGTGTGGGATGGACGAAGGGAATGGCCGGTAGATCGTGGCTTAGGAGAGCTGTGGTGCGCTGCAGCAGCATCAAGGGGAACCTGCCGAACGGAAAGGAAAGATGCAGCGAGGGGCCAGGGCCCA